>BMAT01013244.1:420043-435019 GCA_019649035.1 Elysia marginata | reverse complement strand
TGTTGTTGTTCATTATCGTTTTAAAAATGCTCTAAAGCAAAATCAAAATGATACAGAGACCTACAAAACTAGTCTTGTGCGTTTGCTTCAAATTCAAGGACAATCAATGTGTTTAAGGAATAAGTGCTTGAACTCTAATTTTTGGGGGCACTATACTAAGTTACAAACTTTTTTCCCTCCACTTTTTTTCTGTTTTTGATAAGCCCATGCCGTGGAAGTTTTCTGTTATTCTAACCAGTTGTACTGAGTCTGTAGCATGGACAGATACATGAGAACAGTATTTCCAAGTGCACAAATGACAGACAAAGGCAATATGGTTGACAGAAGTCTGTTCCTTTCACTGCCAGTAAAGACATGTTTGTAGAAAAAAGGTGCAAACAGTTTGAGAGATCGATGATACTACCAGTACTAGTTTGAACTGGTGCTACCATACAGTAGAATTCATAAAGGCTTCAAGAAGAAATCGGCAAGGGAAAACAAAAAACTTGTGACTTCAAAGCACAGATGATTGAAAGTTATGCTCTACTGAGTACTGTTTCTAAGATAATGTAGACCATTTTGTCATTCTCACACTTGTAATTTTGATCCTGACTTGTAAAATACTATGACTACTCATGGTCAATAATGTTTGGCTGAAACATTACAAAGGTGACTCAACGGTTGATGTATTTGATAATAGACTTTTGGAGGGTTAAAATAAAAGATCTACGGCAAAATTTAACTCACTCTATCCACATCTTCCAATACAGCTGCCTTCTTTGGTCTCACAGATAACACTGGTGGGGCGTGCACGGTCTCCCCAAACTCAACCTTATCTGAAAAACAAAAAAGTTAGAGGGAAGTTTTTGGAGAAAAACATTGGTGAGCTGTAAATTTAAAAAAAAAATGCAACTCTTTTTACTGATCCTATTCCTATCTGGCTTGTTCAGAAAATTCCTCTTACAGTGATGAACAACAGAAAAAAAAACCCTATACAAAGGCTACTGACCTTGCAGTTGCTGTATAGAAAAGCACTTACACAGACATTTTAATCTGAATACAATTACCACAAACGATTTCATGGAAAAACACTCTCTTCTTTCTGCATAAAACAATCTAAGTGCACTATCTTCCTTAAGATTTCCCCTGCCTATACTGTACGTTGATTTTCAACCATTAAAACTTTAAAGTCAACCCTCTATTGCAGTCCCATTTTGTTTTCCTTTCTTTTTTTTCCCCCCCAAAAAAAGTGCTTAAGTCCACAAATCATTAACAGCTGAAAATGAAACAAGCTCATCACAGGTATGGCAATACTTTTTAGAGGTAAAATTTTAGTTTCTTAGGTCAACTACAAAAGGCTTTTCTCCAGTTTTTTCCACCTTTTGATCTTGAGAAAAACTAATGATTAGGAACGTTCTTCAGGGCATGAAAATAGGTATGAGCTGAAATTCAAGAGTATAGCTTTTGCTTTTCACAGTTTTACGTCCCCTAAACATGCAGTACGCATGCTTATACGGAGAGAGAGTATAGCTTAGTTGATTTTGGTTGTGATATACATTTAGCCCAAACAATTCTAATGAGCCAAGTAGTAAATTTTGAAATTTAAAAAAAAAAACAAAACAAAAAAAGCAACAACATAATTGAAAAATATTGATGGCAGGCACATCAAACCTCTGATGTTGATATAGATAAAGAAGCCACATCAGAGGTTTGATGTGCCTGCCTTCGATATATGGCTAAACCTCTTACTGTTTTTGTTTATTAAAAAAATCTAACATCAAATTTTGACACCATTGCAATGTTGAAAAGTAGAAAGATGATAAAAAGCATTGCTTGAAATATTAAAACTTAAAAACTTTTGTTAACTTTTTAAATCCAACTTCACTGAAAGCTGTGCAAAAAGGACTTTCAAAAAGAAAACGGTTTGAGCTTGAACAAGCAAATTGAGTAAACATGCAAACCTTTTAAAGCTTCAAACCCTTGGAGTTTTTCCAGCTTCTTTTCTTTCACAGCATCTGCTTTTTTCCCTTTCTTTTCTTTTAAACGCCTGTGGGAAAAAAAGTTTTTTTTGAAAACTTATTCTTAAGGCACAAAGATAAAATATAATATGTCTTGCGTCCAGGGTCTAATATCACAGTTTCTACCATTAAGAGCCTTACTGTTTTGAAACAGTCATTTTTTTAAGCTTTCAAAAGTGAAAAATTTCATAGAGCTATCAATATTTTGAAAACAGATATTAAAATTTTCATTGGTTTGAAATATACAGAAAAAGAAGAAAAAAGATATGTTTTTCAATGGTGTTTTCTCCAAAAAGAAATTTCTGACTTCCAACTCATTCACCCTGGACACAAGTCATATATGGCTTTGAGGGCAAAACGCGACAAACACCATTTTTATCCATGAGTAAAAAATCACTCCTTTTTGTGTTTGATAACATAAGATTTAAAAAAAAAATTCCAAACAATTGCAAACTTAAGTAAAATCTTGAAATCAGTATGCCTCTTTTTGCCCTGTAACTCTTCCTCTTCTTATGAACCAGAATACAAAACTTTAAAGCCCTATAATGATATTGCTGACCGAGACAGAGGTATAGACCTGAAAACATTACACCAACATAAGAGTACAAACAATATCCCTAAGTCCTTAGTACTGCTGTCCAAGGGTAAAACCAAAGTATCCCCTCTTTTTCTATTTTGAAAAAAATTGCAAAAAACTTAAACATTTGCGATGGCTAGAAATGGTGAATATATATAATAAGTTATATATGCTCAAAATTTGGAGTGCACATTAACTTGCATATTATTTGGTCGAAAACTGAATTTTTAAAGAAGTCTCTACAGCTTCAGTTTTGTGGAAATTTTGGACGTTTAAATTGTAAACTGACATGCAATGATTCAGATATAGCTATTGACAAGTCATAAAAATTTCTACTATTTTCTATGCACACAAAGTAAGAATTTCATAAAAGTCTGGGTGTCTCTTTCAGTCTGTCTAAAACTCTAAAACATCAAACTTAATATATGCTTATCAGCTCACATCCAGCTCAGCACAACCATAATATGAATTTGTGAAAAACAAAATCATTAAGCCATTAAAGCACACACACAAACAAACATGTTTAAATCCTTACTGTTTCTTTTTCTCGCTCATTCCTTTCTTAATTTTCATCATCTTTTGCATCATTTTCTTTTCATCTGAAACCTGAAAACAAGAACAAAGAAGCACATTTTAAAAATATTTAGGCTGAATTTCAAAATGGACCTCTCAAGTACAACTTAAAAGAGCTTATTACTTGTTTCAGGCACAAGAGACTTCTCAAAGGATGTAAGAGCTTATTACATGTATCAGACACACGAAGCTTCTCATAGGATGTATATACTATTCTTGTCTATTTGTTATAAAGGCATTTAATAATATGGATGTCTAAATGTAAAAATTCTAAAATAAACTCTCTTTGAAGGAATGTTACACAGTTTCTTCAGAGTTAAATACCAAAATCGATTGATGGCTGAATAGTTATGTAACTCACATCAAAGTGATCATCGATTTTGGATTTGGCAAGAGCTCGGCTGGCATAATCTTCCACCCGCCGGTTAAACTGTTTCTCCGTTTCATCCTGTTTTTTCTTAAAATTAAATGATTCCACAAAAGGCCGCGCAGGCTTTAAATTGTCGACATAATCATTGAAAACCTCATCTGACACTTTGGATTTTATTCCTTTTTTGTCCTTTTTTCCATTTTTCGCCTCTTGAAATTTATTTTTTTCCTTCTTTGGGATATTTGACAACTTTTCTGTCTCTGATTTTTGGGATGATTTAGACAGTTTGAAGTTGGAGGTTCGTGGAAGTAGCGTAGGGTTTGTATTTGGCCCTGGGGAGAAAATGCATGATAAGCAATATTAATTTTTGTAAAAAGTTTATTTGATCTTTTGTCACACAGTTTTATCTTACCCACAAACTGTAGTCAGCCAATCTTACTGACCGCAAAAATGGGAACTTCTTCTTTTAGAAACCCTAGGGAAATTATGATGCAAAAAAATCAACTTGTACACTTCTTGGGTTAAATTACTTAAAATGCTGCAACAAAATAAATGTCTTGCAACCTTTCTAAGTAAGCCAGGTGTTTAAATCTTTACATGCAGAGGCGTTGGTAGACTAAACAATGTTTATTTTCTAAGCTTTAAAAAGTTAAAACAGCTTAAAATTTCAACTATTCTTTAAGACGGTATTTGATGGACGGATTTAAAACAAAACAAATAAAGAAGAGAAAATATATACTGTATGTGATCCTCTAAATCTCATAACAAAAGGAGTAAGTCAAGGATGCATACTTTCACCCAATCTATTTAGTATCTACATTGAAAAGATCATGAGAGAGGCAGATATAGACGACGTACGAGTAAAGGTTAACAGCAGAAATGTCACATACTTGTGATGTGCAGATGATACTACACTTCTTTCAGATGGTAATATTACCAGTATATCAGAAAAATTCTCCACAGGAACTGGAAAAAACCTGGGCTTATATTAAATGCAAAGATAGCAAGTTGCTGCAAGTTGTTTTCAGCCACAATGCGGAAGAAGAGATGAAGATAAACAAAACTGCCTTAGAAAATGTTAATATTAATGACTTTAAAAATCTAGACTTGATGAAAACTGCAGATGGTTCAATCAATCTCAAAAAAAAAAAATTAGAACAGGGATGTCTTAAAGGAAACGATAGAACTGAAGAATATATGGAAAGACCACAGCATACCTTAAAATGTGAAGTTAAAGCTGTTAAATTGTCGGTGATTGATTGAAGGGTATTTTTACAAGCCCAATTCCACTTCAAAGGTGCTCTCAGGGCTTGGATCCCAATGACAATTTACGGGCTACCACCCCGAGACTAGCGGGGATACCATGACTTAGCCTCAGCCGGTCACATTATACTGACACCGACCCAACCAGTAGGTGCTTGGCTATGTTTCGAACCCGCGACCTCTTGGCCACGGAGCAAAGTCACTACCAACTGAGCTATCTAGGCCCCCAAATTGTCGGTGACATGGCCTGTGGTGATGTATGGGTGTGAGGCATGGATACAGAATAAGGAAGATCAATATGAAAGGAGGATTGACAAGGCAGAGATCTGTTTTTGTTTATTTTATTTTTATTTACTTTTTTATTTATTTATTAAGTTTTTTAAATATAGTCATATATATTCAAGAATCAAATGGACTGACAAGAGAGCAAATGCTAGATTTCCGGAAGAAACAGGAACTTCACTTAGTTTGCTGATGATGATAAAACGCAGGAAGTTGAACTATGCTGATAATGCTTCAATGCATGATCCATGAACACCTTGATGAGATAAGCATGCGACAAAAAATGAAGGGGAAAAGAGGAAGGAGACTTCCAGCCTCATTAGAATCTAACCTAACCACTGCCAATGTCCTTGTAAACAGAATTGATATACATGAAATAGTTCACGCAAGTGAAGACAGGGGAAAATTTAGAGAACTTTGAGAAGTCTTTGAGTGCAGAGTCTGACAACACTGTTATGATTATATATAATGTATCTCACTAACCGATAAGACTCCTAAAATAAAACAAGCTCCAAATAAAATCCTCACTATCAAATTAATTAGGGGTGTTTGTGAGATAATTATTGAGAGAAAAAACGGAAGAAAAAAAGGGTTACAGTGGATTCCCATGAGGTAAAAAAAACAAAAACAACAACAAACAAACAAACGATAAACAAACCAGAACATTACTTGGCGTCCCTAGAATTTTGGTTACAGAGATTTTAACTGCAACTGCGTCCCTGATTTTGAGCCAAAATATGAGCTATATATATGTTATATCACCATTAAAAAATTTTAAAAATTAAAAAATTAAATCAATGCAAATTCAGCCTCCCCCCCACCCCCATCTTTTAAAGATTGAAACCAAAAGTAAAAAAGGTATGTGTCTAGCTTTCAGGGAATAAATTGAAAAAAAATAAGGCAAACTGAAACATTGTCTTCAAGAGTCTTTGAAAAAAATTCCAATATAAGTAGTTTAATGAAATATTGGTTTCATACTGACGGCAGTATGCCTGCCAACTTCTGAACAGTTAATATCATACAATATGCTCTTTTGATGAAACAGTTTATCTTGTAGAAATGTTGAAAAATAATGTAACATCAAAACATCAAAAGTAAAACTTGTTAAATTTACAAAATAGAACACTGAGTAATGAAAAATGACAATACTTTTTTTGTTTCTAAATTCTAGTTTGGCACTAAGTTACAAGGAACCATGTAAGCAGAAGAAAAATTGTAAAACTTCTGTTTTAGAATTTATAATCATTGATTCTCCTGACTTCTACTTCTAGCGGTTCTATAAAGTGCATTTCAGAAATAAAAAACACAAAAGTATAAAATTCAACATGAAAGGACTATTGAACTTAGAATTTGGTTTTTAAATCAACTCACCGTCTGGATGCTTATGGAATTTATTTTTGCTTTTCTTGCCAACTTTTCCTTCTCTCACACCACCTATTGAAAAGCCAAGGTTTCTTAATTTTTTGGGCACCTCTTGGTTGTAATCTCTGGGTTTTTGGTTTAACCCTTCAGTTCGACTAGTGGTGAAAAAAAACAAAAGAAAAAATATTAATGGGGCAATTTACTGAGACATGAAAACTTTAAAATTCTAATATAAATTATAATCTTTTAAAGCATTTGTCATGATTTGAGGCAATTTGAAAGTTTTGAGCAGACAGATGATTTCATTAAAAAGGAAAAAAGCTGTTCTTTTCATATATTTTCAACCACTGAATAAATGTCAAGATCTTGGAAAATTCCCAGTAAAATGTAATTTCATACTTGCAAGCTAGATTGCATATGCTGAAAGACAATTTAATGGAAAAAGATAATCCTTGGGCAGAAGTTCCATGATTTTTTAAAAGTTCTTTTTTTACTTTTTTAATGGCATATCATGTGTTTCCAGCAAATAAGGTGCAGATAGATGCTGACCAGTTTTTCTTTTAAAAAAGTATGCAATTTTTTCAACCTCCTCACCCCTTTAGATGAAAAGGCAAAATCATCTATTTTAAAAATTAAAATGAAATAAAACAGCACTTCTAGTTCAAGGCACTTGAAAAGCACCACTTTGAAATAAAAAAATAAAAAGTTGATATTCTTTTACGAACACAAACTTCAGTAAATATGAGTCTGATCATCCAAAATGCTCACACTAAAATCCAAAGCTTTTAAAAAGTGTTTGGTTTATGTCTTTGGCTTTGTTTATTCTCTTAAAACTTATTTTTTTAATATAAAGCCAGTTTCTTTTCTTCCCTAGCCTAGCATACTTTTCACTTAGAACTCCAAAGCATGTACTTGTGAGGTTTCAATGACAAACACTCTGATAAAAGTTGCAATTGTCATGAAACTGGGCAACCAATCTCTCAGAAAAGAGGCCAATAGTGTTTGTTGTGTGCGATAGGTACAATTTCTTTGTTAAAACTTTTTGTACAGCGCATTTCAAAAGTTCTGAGGATCTGTAAATTTGTACTCTACACAAGCCAGCAGTAAAAATCTCTTAGTCCTATTTCTTGCAAGTTTATATTTCAATGCTGCATGATTTTATATTTTTTTACACGACAATTAAAACAAAGCTGTCAACGCTCTAGAGTAGAGGTATGAAAATTTTTTACAGGACAACTGAAACAAAGAGGTTTAAGAAAAAAAAATCGATTGCCATTTGGCTTTGCCGAGGCAGGAAGCTCACGACTCTGACACACAGCCTGGAGAGATCGCATTAAAATGTCACATATCAGAGGTCACATTGATGGCAGCTAATGTTTGGAGCAACTCCAGTAGATCTAGGGCCTACATTTTATTTGTGCCCATTCATCTTTCCCTCATCTTTTCAGGTGTTCAGAGAATGAGAGATTAAAAAAAATCACAACTTAAGTGAAACTCATTTAACTTATAAATATAGATCTTCAACATCTTCGTTCACTCTGTGATTGTCATGTTTTGGTTTACATAAATTATTAGACTAATATTATAACAAACACTCATGATCTACAGTCCGTCCCAAACATTCTTCATACTAGATCTAGATTGTCTTCTAAAACTTTACTTCAATTTCTCGAGACTGAAATTTTAACTTACTTATCTTTTCTATTCCCTCCATAAGATGGATCTAAGGACTTAATCTTTTTGTGTTTTTTACTTCGTTGTGGCTTGGCAAGTTTGCCCATTTCAATTTGATAATGGAAATTAACACTGGACTAGATCTAGAAAATCCACTAGTGCTGTTGTGTTTTCTAATTTCTAGTCTACTTTCGATTTTATGTGGGCTGGTTTAGGTTAGGCTCACTAATTAGGCCTATTAGATTTCGAAATATCGAGGCTCAACGTTAAAAAAAAAGAAGAAAAAAAAAGCTTCAGTAGGCCCAATGTTGGTTTTAACATTCCTATTTTTTGCAACTCAACATTGTTTTAAAATATAAAGTTGTTATTTTATTCACCAGATAAAAAGTTTATTTGTCATTTTTAAATTCTTTTAGGGGTTCAGGCCCTATTTATTTGACTATAAATCTGTAAATAAGGCATGTTTTGACAAGGCAGGAAATTTTCAGGGGATCTCCGATAACACCAGAAAATCGAAAGCAAAACAACCTGTGAGATTCAATCTATTCATCTAAATTGCAAGATCTAGATCTAGGGAACTATCTACTAGATATAGTTCTAGTCTAGATTCTAGTAAATTTTCCTGAATACTAGATGTAGATCAATTTTGGTGTATAGCTCAGAACAGGTTTGGAACATCAGGCAGATGATCTGAGGTAATTTTACTATTGATCTGCGCATACATGGAGGATAAAAGCTAGTTAGAATCTATCTCTAGAGATCTATATTGTTAGCACAGTTACTGAGTTAGGTCTAGGTCGTCTGGCAAATTTTCGCAGATATTAGGTGATTACAGATTCTAGATAAACCTTGTAGATCTAGATCTAATCTTGACTAGAACTATTCTTTATAAATTGAGTTATCTTGACTTTCATTTGCACTCTATATATGAAACCTGAAAAAATACAGTTGCCAATCTTTACAGGGAGAGGGGTTGGGGATGAAATATTTCGGTGCTTTTTTGTTTGTTCCCACCCCTGTTGTTTTAGCTCTTATACTTCATAGTCCAACTAAAATATTTGACACTTTTAGAATCGGAAAAATGAATATATTCTAGACGGAAACCTTTTATTATTATTATGATGACTATTGGTTACCAGGGATTGAAATAGACCGCAACACCGCGGCAATTTGCCGTGGTGCCCTTGCAATTTGCCGCAATGCCCTCAAAATCAGAGGGTCAACTGCGGCAATTTTTGCCGTGCCTTTGTTTTGTTTAGTTGAAAATATCGTATACCGGTAATTATATAAATTCGTGTGGCAAACAAAAACGGTGCTGACCATCAATTCAGTCAAAGTACAATAGGCCTATATAATGTTATCTTCCATTGAGACAGGGTTCGGTCTCGCGCCGTGTCTTGTGCCCTCATCATCAGTTCTGATCTTGACCGATCGTCTGTTGGCTAGACCCGCGGTGAGCGAAGTTTCACGAATGCAGTAAGAGTTGTTATTGATAGAGGTAAGGCATAGATCTAAAGCCTACTGTCTTGAGTGTCTTCTATGTATTCCCACACAAGCGTTTTCAATTTTATCGATTGATGCAGAGTGTCGCCGACGCGTAGTGGGCAGGGGGAGAGTATGCAAAAATTATAGGTCTACAAGCGAGCAGTAATGAATGAAAGTCCGTTACCCGCTACACGGGGAATTTCTTAGAAATGGCAAGGGCTGTAGCGCATCTTGAAGTTTTGCGCGTTTTGCTTTACACAAAGTTTTCTGCATTTTGTGCCACACGGACCAAGAGCCACTTTACTGCGAAAAAAAACCCGAAGGGATTTGGGTGAAAGCACCGAAAAATGGCGAGAAATTTGATGCATTTTCCATTAAATGCTAAGATTTGATACAATGTAGATCTAGCCTACATGTACTTCATGCGAGCACCGTATCAATGAACTCAAATAACTACATGTACATGTAACCATATGAATATTGGGCTACTAACGGAAATTGGCTTATATACAAGAGATCTAGATCTAGTCATATTATACTGCTTTTGGAGGGGGGGGGAGATAGATAGATAGAGAGAGACAGGCAGACAGAGAGAGACAGAGAGAGTAATATTTGAATTCATGGTAAATGTAGGCCTAAGTGCTTTTAGGCTTCAATATCGCTCACTCTACTATGATATGTTACTGAGTTAATAAACTATTCAGCTCATCTTTATCATCGCCTGCCAGAATCATTATGCTTCTCCTGCATCCACATCATCAACAGCTCATATTTTATCATCATCATCATCATCAACATGAGTGGCTAAATCATCATAATAATTATCACCATCATCATTATCATCACCAATGGTAACCTCAGCATCAACATCAGCAGCCACACAGAGAAGAAAAAGACAAAAATTGCCACTAGCAGTATAAAATTGTGAAAATTGTGAAATCTGCTCTGTTCCACATACAGAGAACAGTCACAAGAACACTCAATGTCAATGTCTCAGAAAAGCAACAATATTTGGAGATCAGGTCATATCTATAGATGAATAAAAATAAAGAAAGACATTTCAGTGGCACATGTGAAGTCGGAGGCAAGGAAGAAAAATTTCTTGATGAGAGGAGTTGGCATTGTAAACAGCCTTTAAGAAAATGGATCAGGCAGAGATGGAAAGATTAAAAAAGATTGTTACTATTTTTAGTCTTTTGTTTAATTTGATTTAACTGGGATTTACTTTTTCTAATTCTATATTTATGATTGCTCTTCTTTACATATTTTTTCAATAAACAAATACCCTCTCTACACTTTTGTAGAGAGCAAGGAACAAATCATGTTGTTATTCACTTAATTGTTACTAATTTTAACCAACAAAATGATCACCTATAACTTTTGCCTCGGTGCCCTCTGATTTTTAGGCCTCAACAAGGCAATTTTTGCTTGCCCTTCAGAACACCTAATTCAAGCCCTGGGTTACCTTTTTGAAAGTTCAATGCTTAAAAATTTGACTGTCCTGATTAAAATCTAGATAGATCTAGATCTATTTACGTTATCTTTTTATCTCATAAACTGTTGGGATGAGAACGAACGAAAAAGCACCATCTTTCAAGGAAACCTTGAAATAGTTATGTTACTCATTTTTTTGCATCAAATATATATGCTCAAAAACATTTGTGACTTCTTTTGACCTCTCTGTCTCTCTCTCACTCATTCATCTTCTACAGTTCTCTTAGTTTATAATACAATTGCATGACACTTTGTCAGACAAAATATTTTACATGCTTTAAACACTTGCATGCTTTTTTTACCTTATAAATATTTCCTCTTTAATTTTTTGCATTGATTGTAGTCAAGGGCACTTGTGTTAACAGAAAAAAAGATTTTAAATTATTTGGCAAATATTTTTTATAGGCATGTTACTACTGGGGGGTGATTAGCGCAGAAATGGTTTATTTTATAATTTTTTCTTTTCTGTTCCCATAGTAATAATGATAGTTATCTTGAATTTCAAGGAAGCTTTCTATTGTAGTAACTTATAAGTTGTTTTTTTTTTTACAATTTTGCCAAAAATTTTGTAACAAATTGGTTATAATGAGGACATGAAAAAAAAATTTTTTTATTTTTAAGATCATCAAAAAAAAGTTTTGAATAACGAATTATTTGTTTTGGTCTGGGTGTATGAACTAATAAAGATGTTTTGGAAATCTCCAAGGAACACAAAATCATAGAATACCCAAAAAGTAATTTATAATATTTTATATCCATTTCAGCCCAATTATAGCCATAAATGCCCCTCAGGAAGGATTCATCTGTAATTTTTTAAAATGTATTTAAAATATATTTGTTTCTTTTTCTTTTTTCCACAGGAACATCAAAGACTTTGGGTTCTCAATCTCAAAAATCCCAGTCAAACTGTATACTACAGTACAATCAAGATCTGCACAGTCTTTCAGGAAATTGTAAAATGACAAAACTTCAAAATATATCTCGCTTTTATTCATCTCTCCATTCCAAGATTTGGAGTAGATCAGGACCATCTAAATGGAATCATTTTAAAGATTGGATAACAATAAATTCTTTTGCTTCAAAAAAATTTCAAATTTACAGGATATGCTTTTGTTCTGAGGCCCATGATGATTGTCTGACTAAACAAAAATTAGGTGCCAATGACTCACTCAGCGCCAAAGAAAAGTCAACAAATTTTGAAAAGACAAACTATGATATTGATCATGAGATAAAAAGAGACTGCTCAGTAAATTGTACATCACAAGAGAATTCTAATGAGTTCCTCCAATCAGAGACAGAGCTCCAATCTTCACCCTCCCTACCCAAACCATCTGACCAAGAGCAGATATTGCCAAATGATGAACACAGTGATTCTCTTTCAGCCCTCAAAGTTGTGCGAGTGGTACCCGGGAAGGGGCCACCACCTGAACTTCCGACCACTTGTTGTGGGACTGGATGTGCCAACTGCGTTTGGATTGTGTATGCTGAGCAGCTGAGAGACTACTACAAAGATGGTGGAGAGCAGGCGAAAAAAGCCATTGAGAAAATAGACGACCCATCCTTGAAAATGTTTATCAAGCTTGAATTAGGTCTTCTTTGAAATGATAACTATAAGGGGTGTGTAGCTAAAATTGGTTTGTTTTAAAAGTGAGACTAGATGTTGTCATTATAATTATATTACCTGATCCTTTTTTGTGATAATAATGAATGTCTATTAGTATTACTCATTTGATTTGTAGACTATGTTAATTATTTTGTTAGCTTGCTTTGAAATCATGTCACGTTTTCAAAATTTAGTCCTTTTTGGCCTTTTTTTTTAATTTTCAGGAAATTCAACTGTCACATGGTTCCTTATACACCAGTAAAATAGTAATGGCAATACAATAATATTCACAGCTACCTTTTTAACCCTTCACCGAGTTAACGAATATGTAATGCCAATTTTTATTATTTTTTTTTTCAGATCTTTCAAATTTGAACTTAAACAAAATGACTGGTGTCCACGGTGAATTAGTGAGATGTTGCACTTTTCACCATTGAAGGCATTGCTTTTTACTTCTGACTCATTTGCCTCAGACACGGGACAAATAAAAATGGCAGCTCAGTCCAGGCTCATAAATCAAAAGTTTAAAAAATAAAACCCCTGAAAGGTAATATGGACATGCCAGTGAAACTGAGTTATTACTGCCATCTATATAGGTTAGTTAAAAAAAACTATATGTTGAGACCATTTATATTATGCAATCAATGTATTCCTGTTTTTTAACTTGAGACAACGAAGCGGCACTGTTTTCTCACAGTTTCAATAGCCTATATATGCCAAAACCTTCATTTACATTAGGGTAACACAACAATCATTTTTTTTAATGTTCTATCTCAGTAAGTCTATTTTCCCCTCCATAATAAATGTAATTAATATTATTAAGCCTAAAAACACCATTTTTTGAAGGTTACATTACTGTTTGTGACACTTCCCTAAAAATTTTTAACCCTGACTCACTATACTGTTGACATTGCAGAGCATAGAAAAGTGAGTTCCCCGGTCAGTCTAAGGGAAGTCCAGCATATCTTTTTTTTAACCAAAATTCAGAAACGAATTGTAAGCCTGTGTGTTTTTCAATAATTTTTACTGATTTTATTATTTTTCTTTAAAGTGTGAGGAAGCCAAAGGAAAACGAGCACCAGCAGCTAACATGCTCAGATTACAGTATACAATGTTGTCCTCTTATATCAACAATAACTGTACATACATATCATCAACATTTTGACATATCGACAAGTTTCACCATTACAAAAATTTCTTCTCCATAATCTTACTCAACAATTCCTCTTCTATTGACTTTTTTTCCCTGGCCCTTTTTTGTTCCATGGACATGCTGACAACGGAATTGATTAAAAAAGACATTTTTTAAAAAAAGTAAAGAAAGAAAAAAGTTCTGACTTTATTAAAAGATGCTTTATAAAATAAAAAAGAAAGACTAGCAGCACAGCAAAAAAGTGTCTCCCCAGGCTGTTTCCTGTAAAAAAACTAAAGAAGGGAAATGATGACATGTAGTCATTATCAATGATATCAGCGACATTGCCCTGTAATATTTTGTTCCTCTTTGTCTTTGTAATGTATTTATCGACGTCTTAAAGTTATAGATCTCCGAAAGCGTTTTTATATGACATTATAATTATACGAGCGGGTGGCTGTTTAGTTTTGGGTCATAGACTTTTAAACATAAAAAGTGTACAATTAAACCTCTTTTTTATTCCTTTTGAAAAGAGTAGTCTTTTTGGTTGGAAAACAGCTAAATTCCAAGTCATCATCTTTTTGTTGTCCTCTGTACAAATTCTTTTGTAGTTGTATATACTTCAATCTATACATGAAATTGTTCATGGATGAGCTATTTCAAACACTAGAAATCATGCTCCACATTGAAACGAAGATAGTTTTGCTGTTTTTCCAGGTGCATCTATCATTCTTTGTTCTGTATTCAAGCTTAGTTAAATCAAGTTTTAAAAAATTACTCTTATTATAGATTGATTGCATAATATCAATGGTCTGTCTCAACATTTAGTTTTTTTAAACTAACCTATGGCAGTAATACTAATGACTTAGTTTCACAGGCATGTCCATATAATACAACCAAGCTCAAATTAAGTTAAAAAAAATTAATCTTATTATAAGAACCATCACATTTATAACACAATTGCTAATGTAATTTTTTTCATATTTCCGTTGTGCATAAGTAAGCACTGGTAGTAGTACCAGCAGAGATATGGGAACGAAGTGACCTAGATAGCGCCTTGCTATGCTAACTTGAGGCCAAAGCTGTGATCACCTGGGTCACGGTTGCCATATTGATGCTACGTCTCCTGCTGCTAGGCCTACACTGCTGCTACTAGTTCTAATG
>BMAT01013244.1:400713-412522 GCA_019649035.1 Elysia marginata | reverse complement strand
GGCGTGATCGGGACAAGAAGAAAGCCAATCACACAATGCTACACAGGTAGCCTGTCACTGTCACTCACTTAGTAGATTACAGTATGGGCGGACGAGGTGTTGGCAATTTGCGACATCTGATTTGTTCATCCACGCCTCACAGGTCTTTGTCCACCTTTTACCCTCTCTCTTCACAGTCACACACGTGCCCCCATGTCTTACCCTTCACAAAACATGCATGGGTCGTAGATAGGCCTGCGTTTTAAAAAAGAAGATGCGAATTTCTGTGGAGTGATGCTGGCCGTTCCCATAAACTCTAAACGAGCTAGCTCACTTCCGCTCGCATCCCAGTGGTTGTCTGGTCCACTTAAAAGGTAATTTTTCCCGATTTCATAGCGTGCGTTTAGCCGATATAACATGTTTTTAGGGTATACTGATTCTATAGAAATAAATCGGTCATAGCGATTTGGTGTTAGTTTAACCGTAGCGTGCATTTAACTGGAGTGCGTTTAACCGGATACTACTGTATTATAACGAATGCGTATCTTACTTAAGACTTAGAATCTCAACTTACTTTCACTAAGTTTAATGTAATTTTTTTTTTGTCAAATATACAGACTTCAACATTTAAATAAATGTCTTCATGTAAAAGCACTATTGTAATGGTGGAGATACCTTTAATATTAAACATTATTTAGGCAGCATAATGGTAGAAACTCGCAACTGTTGGGCCTGGTGTTTCAACCAGGAACTGACTGGTTTTTTTTTGGTGGCTGTTTGTAGCGTCTACACCAATACTAGTAGACCTGATGGCCAGGCAACGGAACATTAGGAATAGGAAAATTACACTGAAGTGAAAGCGATATGATTGGATCGACTGTTTGGGATGGGGAGAAGTTCTGGAAACAACTAACCTAAACGTTTTTGACTTGGTGACAGTCAAGGGAGATTAAATTTAAAGGCAATAATTACAGAAACTAGGTCTGGTCGGGGACGACCAGTTCATGTGTGGCTGTTTTCCCGATTTTCGTTTCCTGCCATTACTATTTTGATGGTGTTCATTTTAATTTTCTACTGGGAAACATCCTACTCCTAGTCTGATCGTCAGGCCCGACACTAGTGTGGCTCTAACCTTAAGCAGCTTGAGAGGTGTTTGAATCTTTTTATTGTGATTGTATACATACATATACCCTTAACAAAAAATATTCTGAGGATTAGATAGTGCTTTGAAGTTTGAAAGATAATTGGGCAAAATGATATTATATTGCAAACTTTGAGGTGCCATTTAGTTCTTTTGGTTGTACTGTAGTTGTAGGTCTACTTATGCTCCTAGTTAAAATATCCGGTTTGTGGCATTCTGAATTCTTTTAGAAAGGACTTCTTATTAATATGATTATTTTTGGCCATAGAAATCTATTCAATTCTATTACCCCGTAAATCATGGTTTTAAAAATTTGAGACCCTCTAAATAAAACCTTAATGAAGATGCAAATTTATAATAACATATTGCTTTTACTTGAACAGTCGTTATAATTTTATGTATCTATAAAGTTTTAATTGGGAAGAAATACCGGTGATTTTAAAAATTGTTTGATTTTGTAATAAATTGATCTCAATCTTTGTAAAAATCTCTAAATTTTCTGTTGTTTCTCAATGCTAAAAAGGCTGACATTTGAAATACTATGCTTATTTTTTTTTGTAAATTCATAATTTTATGTGGCATTATGTGTGGACCCAGGGTCCAGTTTAACTATAATGAATCTGTGAATAGCCATTTTCTATTTTATTTAGCTCAAATTATTTCTTTCAATTCCATGATGCTCTTCCTTACATTCTCTGAAGGACATGTTTTACAAACTGTCTGAACAATCCAGTTTTATTTTTTAAGAATTAAAAATACCTCTAAAGAACACATAATTTTGTTCTCTTCTGCTCTCTCTTTTAAATTGACTTAAAACTCTTGCACTTAGACTTTTAGCTTTACATAGAGTTGCAATAATGCAGTTTTCAGCATTGACAAACGACAGTGGAATCCGGATAAATTCAACACCTAGGGACCAAAAAAGAGTGTTGACTAAGCGAGATTGACTTTATCTGTTTTCAGGGGGGTAGGGGGTTGTAACATATCTGTAGGAGCTAGATAAACTCAACGAGCACAGTATAATCACTAGGAAGTTACTCGGATAAATGATGAAGGCTAGCTTTAGGCTAGATCATAGATGTAGATACAGGGATGGAATTCGAGGGTGTATACACAGAAACACTGTGTTCGCGCAACATTAAATTTGTTGGACTGTGTGGCAAAGTGGGGAGGAGTGGGAGAATCATCAGTACACTACCCCAACCAGCACCTGTCCAGCTCTCCCCCTCTCCCTCACTAGCCCTTGCCAGGCCAGTGGGCCCAGGTAAGCGAGCATGCGCTGCACGCAGTGTCTTGAATCATGAATGGAAACAAAAATAGCCCACCCACCCACTCACCTCTTTGTCTCTATCAAGACCCATGTGGGGTCTCTCTATCTCTTTCCATCTCACTACAAGTACAAGGTGTTGACTTCAAATAAAAAAAAATCGGGTCCGAGGCAGTTGGCTTAATGCAAAAAAAAGTATAAATATAGAAGGAAAAAAACGGGACCATTGCGAGGTGTTGACTTTGTTTAACCGAGAGTTGACTTCAATCGAGTTGACTTCTCGCAGATTCCACTGTAGAGAAATCTAGTTTTCAAACTAACAAATAAGTTTTACCTTTGAAAACATATATTCCACTGACCTGAACTAAGTCCAAGACACACACACATACATGTATATGGAGTTGATTAAAATTATTTTAGTTAGACTGGTGGTTGGTTAAAAGAAAAAAAAAACAGACATTTTTTATCATGGAAATAAAATCCAACTTTATTTATTCTTGGCATTTAAATCCAAAGCTCATGATGTATTTTGTCATGTATACAGCCACACAATGATGGCTGAAAATGACAATTTTGTGGCTTTAATTGAGAAGTCCTTATTGAGAATGAGATTAGAGCGCAAATTATCGTTTCTGTTGGCAAACTCCCTGTTTGAAATCAATTGCTTGCAGGCAAGATTGCCAAGAACGCTAATTTTGTGCTCTAACCTCATTTCCAATAACCAATAGAGTGTAAAGAGAGCATTTTTTTTACACTGTCTCTATGAGACACAAATGGCCCCCCAAAAAAATCAAGTGAAGTGAAATTGAAAGTTATTCACTACTGTCGATATTGTGTTTGCTGGTGTACTCAAAACTCGATTTGAATTGTCTTTTTAAACCTTCTAATTCATTCCAAGGAATATTTTACTTTTTCTTAAACTTTGATACCCTGATAAAAAAAAATGCTCATTTTATAAGATTGGTCATGAGCACAACTCAACTCAATTTGTGGAAACCCTAGCCATATTTTGAGCACATGTGCATGTATAGTGTAAGTTTGGAATAAAATAGTGTCAATATTCCAACATAGAACTAAATAACAACTTGTGAAGAATTTGCATGCCAAAATTGAATTCAAATTGAACACACAATATACCGGTACCTCAAAGGAACATGGTATTGTGATTTTTTTTTGTTCCCTTTTGTCAAAGAAGGGGTGCATTTAGACACCAATCAACTTCTTTAGACTTAGAAAAAAACTGAGAGACATAATACAAGTAGTGGTATCAAAATCGTCATATAAACTTTATTTTTTTAACAAATGTAAATAATTAAAAAAAACATACAAGCAATCAAAAATGTTTATACTTTGTGTACAACTACACCCTATATGAAAGTATTTGAATAGAGGGACACATCATGTTTTAAATTTAATTATCCATGTGTCCTTATAAAACTGCGCTGGATATTTTTTTGGCCTACAATGTTCTTTTAATATTACAAGTACATTGTAAGTTTAATTAAAAAGTAATATAGTAGAGAAAGTTAAAATATATTTTTACTGTCATAACACAAATTACACAATTGCCCAAGGCAATATGGGTTCTTCTTTGCCAGCCACATTAAAATTTAAACAGTGACAGTCTTAATGACACTGATAATCAGAAAAAAACTAGTGCTTGTTGATGCACATGACATCGGATAGCTCAAAACAGGAAGAAAAAAGTTAGCCTACGTACATGCAGTTGCTTTATGACCGTGATGGTTCATAAAAATTTTAAACCCTTGCAAAATAAAAAACAAAGATAGATTGATGCACCTGGAAAGACGATAAAACGATTTTCATTTTTCATTTCAATATTGGTGGGAAGATTTTTTCATATCTGAAATAGCAACCAGTCTCACAACCAGTGAGAATTCTTCAGACATTGCAAACTTTAATTAGAAAAAGTGCTTTTTTTAAAGTACAAGTATTTTTAGTATTTTTTTTTCATTTTAAATACGTGTTTAAAGAAGTTCTAATATCTTCAAACACAAAATTGTTAAGAATTTTATGCACTTTTCAAAGTTTGGTAGTCAGAAAAAAATGCATTGTTCAAAATATCAATGCCTTGTAATGCGAAAGAAGCAACATCCAACTTATTGCGGCTGGTCGCAAGGCATAAGCAGTATGTTTGTCAACACCACTATGTATTCCAGTAATTTGCTGGAAACCACAGTAGATACTTACTATTACCCAGTAATGAAATATTGATGTGGCATTACTTATACAAAAGGAATCCCCTTAAGATAAACTGCTTATTGCCCGAACAAAAAGTTTATCTTATCCGAGGTTTATCTTATCTGTTTGTGAAAAATAAACAGTAAAATATTAAGGTGGATAACTACTTTTGGGGATAACTACTTTTTGATAAGAAACAGTTTTTCTTAACATTTTGTGGATTCTCTCAATTGAAATAACCTTGATCATCCACATTTTGTAGCACTCATTTCTTCACCATATATATGCATAAAAACTTGAAAAAAATATTTCTTTTGGGCTGTTGCATAAAAAATGTGATCAGCTTAGCAGTAATACCAAAGAGCATAGTTTTAGTTTTCTGGTGCTGCATCTCCCTCTGCTGCTGCTGCTGTTGCTGCACCTGCTTCATCCCCATCTGGCATCTGCTTGTCCCAGAACTCAGAAACTCGACTCTGAATGCCTCTGTTTTCCTCCCTCCACTCGCGCTGCCATACACGCAGCTCCTGCACATCAGGCTCTTTCCGAACCTACACAAAAGAAGTCAAAGGATGATCAATCAATAAATGCTGGCACATCTTTACAAAAAACACATAAAATCATGCGAGCCTATAATCAACTCGATATATGTCCCACAATTTGTGCAAACGGATCAAATCTTGCAGTTTTCACAAGGACTAAGACTTCGATAAAAAGAATATTGCATTTTCCTAGGTTTCGATATGTTAATATGATATCTCCAGTTTTGAAACCTTTACTAAATGATAAAAGGATAATATAGGCTTATCCAATAAATAGACTTTTTGCTTATTGAAAATTTGAATCTCTTTTTTGGGGGGAATGGGTAAGAACTTTTTTAAATTGAGAGGACTTGATATTTGTACTCAGGCTATCTTCTGCCTTATTATTAGTAGGTCTATAAGTTCTAGGCACTTTGCCTCTCATACACACAAACACAGAAATTTTATGAGCATTAAACAACTTTGTTTGGGTTTTGGGAAGGTAACTTTGCTAATTTACTTATTATCATAAGCCTTACATATTTTGATTGATAGGCAAGTCGAAGGAAGAGAGGGAAAAACTTTAAGAAGACTCAATATAAATTTAGATTAATGGGAATAAAATGTCATATACTTCAAATAATGATTTTGAATTTTTTTTAAAAGTCAAATATGAAAAAAACCTGCCTTTGAATTATGAGAATTTTGTGTTATAAGACTGATTTTAGTGGCTTCCACTGCAGTTCAGTAATAAAATGAGGGTGTATTTTCAGAATTGAATTTCCAACCCTTACTCATTTGTAGATAACTGTTTAAAAGAGGGATTAAAATAATATTTACTTTCACAAAGCAAACTCCTTGTGCAAAAATGTTGGAATAAATGACGGTGTATCAATTACGGATTTTTATTGTTTAGGACAAGATGGCCGAATGTCAAAATAACATTATTATTTAAGATTGTTTTGAACAAGATAGCCTAAGTGAATACAACACATACCAAGTAGCCACGCCAAAATGACTGGATAATGAGAGCAGCTTCTTCATCTGTCCAGATCAATGATTTAGGTAGTGGGGGTCTTGGGCTGTTATAATACAAAAAGAAAGTTACCATGTTGAAAAATAAAGAAACAGTTAAACCTTATATTTTAGTACAGTAGGCTATAAAAGATGAATAAGAATGTTTTTCATCATGTTTTATATCCAGTGAGGATTTGTCCAATGCCACAGGAACAAAAGTTAAACTTCATCCATAATACCCATAACTCCAAATTGTTTTTTTTTTCTATGGGTCAGTTGTAAATAATTGCACCAAATTTTTCTGTGCGGCTTGTTTGAACAAATTGGACCAAATTGTATGATATTCTCTTTCCATTCTGGAAATAATAAACATAAGGGGTGATAATGCTGTCTATTGCAAATAGGATTTTACTTACTGTTCTTTCAACCATTCCTTCACAAATGGTATATCCCAAATCTCTACTTTCGATCTATCACCATTGTGTGGACTTGGATTGTTGCTGACAAAAAAAAAGGGAAGAAAAATCTGTTTGTTCATGTAGGCCCATTGTTGTTGAGCAGTGATTTATTAACTGAACTTGATTGCAGTTTTTTAAATTTCATACACCTTATTGCACCTATGTTTTTATGTAATTTAACATAATTACATTTACAATAACTATAAACATTTTTGTGCTAGCCTGTGACCTGTTATTGATACTTCATAAAAGCCATGCACATATATTGCTTTCTGATAGTGTGCCAACCTAAGTGACCCCATAATCCCATAAGTCCTTAAAATTATGGTCAACTTTACAAGTTTTTTAGTCATGGTAAATTTCCGAGCTTCCAGAAATCTAAGAAATTGCAAAACATGAACAAGAAAGTGCTTTTTTTTTTAAATAAAGAATGAGACTGAGACTGAGCCAAAAAAATTGTATTGTTTCCCTTTCTACTATCTGTCTCACTTACTTGTACAAATATTCTGTAATATAATCACAAGCATTAAATTTTGTTCTTCTTCTCTGAAACAGTAAAACGAAATTGACAAGAAAAAATTATTTACATTATTGCATTGAAAATCTTCCACATCAATTACACAAGGGGTTAGCCTTCTCAGCTAACAAAAATGCATTGCCACTTCAAACGTAAAATTGACATTATGATTAATATGAATAAAATTGCTGACTTGAGTAACTTTGATTGTAGCTGTGCTTTAATTAAATGACACAAAGAATAGAGCATACAATTTGAGTATCAGCCTATGAGCAGCTGTTTTAGCTATCAGCTATTCATCAAACACATAAATGTGTAAGTGAAAAAAAAAAGAACTATTAATGTCATCTCCCTCAATCCACATTAAATAATTGTGAATTCTTAAAGTAACTGTATTCTACCCCTAGGGACAGCAATTGGTCTTTAAACTTTTATTTTGAGTGCATCCTAGCTGAGATGCATTTTATAGCCCAGTAAAAGGCAAAAACAGTTAAAAATGTAAACTAAAACAATATCTAAAACTTTGTAAAAACGTTTAGGTTTACAAAAACTGTGAACATCAACATCAATGAGGTGATCAAAATTTAAATAAAGAAGAATATTTTAGGTATATTACCATCTCATCATCATGTTTTCCTATCTGCATAATGAAACATCAGCACATTATTGTTATAATCGAAAAACTCAAGCAATGGCGAAGAATTAGAAAAAAACAACAACAGAACATTGTCTACACAAATTACGCTCTACCTAGGGAAGAGGCACCCTGCAAATTGGGAAAAATTTGTTCCTAAAAATATTGCTTTTTGCCTTTCAAAAGCTGTGCTTAAAATTAACACTTTTTATGAAAAACTTGTGCAAAATTTTTAGGTCAATGGGAGTCCTATTTTGCTTTTCTTTACAACTTTTTTAAATGTTTTGAGTCAAATTTTGTTTGAAGTCAAAATTTGTTCCCCTGCCGTCATAGTAACAGTGCCATTTTCCACTTAACATTGACTTTCCTAAATGTTATCTAAATATCAGCATAAACATTTTACAGTGAAAACAACGCTTCATCCTGGTTGATATCTATAGCCTATCAGTATTTTCAGCACCTAAATGTGACATATAGAGATACAAACAGTAAAACACAGCTAATATTCTTTGCAAAGCAACAAGCAAAGTGTAACAAAGTATACATTAAGAGGAGAGAAAAGTGAAAACCACAAAAAGATATAAAAAAAATTACAGCATCAAAATAAAAGCCATCTTTTTCACAATCAATATAGTTATATATTTTGGACCTGAGAAAATTGAGCTTAAATTTATATTGTGGATTGACATTTTTTACACGTAAAGAGTGAGACCCAAAAAAAGTCCTAGCAACATCTCTTGAAGTAAAACTTTGATTATGAAAACTTGTAACTACAAGTATGAGATTTTGAAATAATATACTTTAGGTTTATGCTGTAATTCTAGTAGGAGCAAGTAAATTTAGAAGACAGCTATGAACGCCTACCTCAAAGCATTTCTCCAGTTTGGCCTGCTTCAGCATAGCTTCTAAAGCAGGAAGAAGTGTAGGGTAAATATATGTGTTCAAATACTGTGTTGGTGTACCTAAAAGCCAAAACAAGAGAAACTTTCTATGTGACATTTCAATATATTTGTAATCATTTAGACACATAAAAAATAAAATACAGTCAATTCTGCTTAAGTCAAAATTGCTTAAGGTACATTTTAAAGACATATTTTGTGTGTCCAATGGGGACAATTATAAGGAATTGCATATACTTCAATTTTTCATTTAGTAAATTGATGTTATTGGATTATTTACTGAGGAGACAAATTTGTTAGTACATCTAATCTTATGTCCAGAAGCTGTTGCAATTAAAATAAAATTAAAAGGCTAACAATATGAATTTTCTGAGGGACAAGACATCATAGATTGCAACTTTAGGCACAGAATAGAACCATAAATGAAAATGTAAAAAAAAATTCAGCACAATCAGTAAGGATCAATAAAAAAAAAGCTAAATCAAATTAAACACAGTATTTAGAACTATGTGCTTGTTATTTTGTGTATGGTCATTGAAGAAATTTACTGAGCAAGTGTCAAACTTTTTATTAATTCAAATTTTAACCCATATCTAACAGTATGATAGTATTTGAGAACTATTGATATAATGAGAGGTTTCAAAATTTCTATTTTTCTCTCTACAAAAATCGAACCCTCTAAATCATTTTACTTTTACAAGAACACAAACCATTTTTAAGAACAGAGCAACAAAACCTGACATGAAAAGATCGAGAAAGCGCCAAATACTACTTTTCCCTCATTTATATCAAGCCTGTACACACATGGAAATGTTTTAAGATACCTTTTTCTTTTATTTCTATTCTCTATGCTTATTTGAGAACCATAGGGGACATGGGATTCATCAGCCTGCTGGCTGTTACTCAAGATCTATGATACATTAACAATTTAGTGTGCCGCTTTTTTACTGAACCTCACTTTGGTAATAACGACAACAGAAGTTCTTCAAAGAAAAACAACAGAAGTTTTTTTTATATTAACAAGTCATACTGAATTTGAAAGGATCTTAATTTTGATGCAATTAAAACACCAACAAATTTAATTGATTTGTGTTGTCTGAAGTTTTCATTTATAAACCTATAGAGTGTAAATTCTAGCGCACATAATTAGACAAACACTGCATTTTTCCCCATGTCCTTTACTAACATAAATCTTTTACAAAAAAACAAAACAAAAACAAAAACATCCTTTCTTGAACCTGTTGCTAGTTTTTTGTTGTTAAAGACAATGGCTTTGCATAGATAGCTTTTATGAAATGAACCTGTTGCTAGTTTTTTGTTGTTAAAGACAATAGCTTTGCATAGATAGCTTTTATGAAACACTTTTCTTTTAATTTGCTGTAAGAACCGTTCATACTCATAGTATAGAATCTTTTTTTAAGCCAATGTACTTTTCATAAATTTGTACCCTTTATTGATAAATGGCAAAGAAGTAAATACCACTTAATAATAGAAATTTAAAAAAAACACTTACATGAAAATCTGCAGGGAGGTTGCGGAGGGGGTGGTGGAGCAAGAGGTGGTGGTTTGCCAGTGAAGCTGTAACCTAAACAGGATGGGTGGCTAATGGCAGCATTAAACTCAGCAGCAGCATCCGAATCAATGTTTTCCACATCAGTGCACATTTTGCCATAGAACACAGGGTTGTGTTGAGCAGGATCAAAGTCTATGTAATCTGTTGTTATTGAGGCACTGTCATCATCCTTATCAAATGGCGGTTTGCGGCTGGCAAATTCTGAAATTTAACAAAATAATGACCAGCATAAATTTATGAAAATAAGGATGAAAGATGAAATGGTAGGCCTAATTTTTTTAGAGAAGGCAACTCTCTTTGGCATGGATTTTGGAGAAAATCAGGGCATCCATTAAGGGGAGAGAAGAGAGTACCAAATCAGACATAATAATCACCAATATAGGTGCACCCCAGGGAGCAGTATTGTCGCCCTTCTTGTTCACCGTATACATAAATAGTTGTCAAGTAGAGGGCCAAAGAAATGTTCATTTGATTAAGTTTGCAGTTGATGCATGTATTCAAGGTTTAATAAAGGACAATGAATATCACTATAGGGAATCTGTTGCCTGGTTTGAGGCTTGGTGCGAAAATCATTTTTTGCTACTAAATGTAGCTAAAACGAAAGAGCTTGTGATTGATTTTTAGGAAAGTGAAGGATCCTTTGATTCCTTTGAGTATAAAAAATGAAACTGTTGAAATTGTTAATGCTTATAAATATCTGGGAACAACTATAGATGATCAGCTCAGTTGGGACATAAATGCTACAAACCTTATTAAAAATATCAATACACGATTGTACTTCCTTCGCAAATTGAAACAATTTAACTCTTTAACCATGTATTTGTCTCAAACTTCTGAGCGTAATTTTCCAGGTCTAAATCTAAGCCTAGATCTACATAAGCGGTTTTAACTTCTAGATTGCTGCAAAAATCGCTGAAAGAGTTAAATTTAGCTGCTCTTGGAAGTTCAATCTACTATAATCAATTTCCAGGGTCAAACTATGACATAGTTTTATTCGTACATCGTCTTTTTCCTCCTATTAGTTATGACTATACATCGGACGCTGGCAGCGTTCAATCGTGGATATAAAATGGTGCACCGGACGTTGACAGCGTCCGGCCATTGTTATAGAGTTAATGTTGACAACAGCCTTCTGTATTTGTTTTATAAAGCAGTCGTGGAAAGCGTTATTATTTTTTCTATTACTTGTTGGGGAGGAAATATACATGAAAATAAACAACGTAAAATCGACCAGGCCATAAAGAGAGCCAACAAACTTATAAATGAGCCCATGGTTCCCTTCCAGGATTTTAACATGTTATATATTGTGAACTGTCAGAAAAAAAATCATATCCATAAAGAATGACCCATCCCACCCTCTTTCCAAACAAGTGAAACTATCCATAAGATCAGCTAGGCCTATTATTTTGAAGTGCAAAACTGAACGTTATAGGAAATCATTTATGCCATCTGCGGTTACAAAGCTTTTGTGAAACATTATGAAATCCTTTTGAAATGCCTTGTTTCTGTTATATTATTATATTAAATAGTGTGTTGGAAGAGAAAGAAATTGGGAAGTTTGTTTGAGAGAGAGAGAGAGAGAGAGAGAGAGAGAGAGAGAGAGA
>BMAT01013244.1:375044-399097 GCA_019649035.1 Elysia marginata | reverse complement strand
GTAGAAATTCGTGTGTCTAGGCCTGTGATTTTTGTACTGTATGTAATACGTGTCCATTACGGCACTAGCCTAGGCCTACAGCATAGAGTTCTAGTCTTCAATGTACGGTACTTTGCTAGTTTTTGGTTTGGACTTGGAATGATGCAACTGCAAGGCCTTCGCCACTCTCTTAGCCGCCTCATCGCGCTGGGTTTCTGAACACCCTGTTCTCGTTATTACCAGATTTTTCTGGCTAAGCTGACTTCTATATTCCCAAAATAAATTATAGGGCTCAAATAGAGAGAAAAACGAGTATTATTATATCTCTCTTTATACCAACAGTTCTCATTATTCTAGCTCTCGTTAAAAATGGGTACCACTGTACGAATTTTAGGCTCTGGAAAGGTGGTACCCCTTGTGGAAATCCTTCCCAAGTGTAGATCTAGATCTAGAATATATAGGCTATTCATCAACTTCATAGATCTAGATCTGGATAACATGTTCCGAAATGTATAAAAATTGTAACTATTTTCACTACCTTTGCAAATTTCATCCCATAAGTTGGGCTCTGCAACTGCTTTTACGACAGACATTTTGAGATGAAATAACGAAAGTTGTGTCGCTTCAGCAGTTGTTTACATGGACCGAAGTGCAAACTTTTAGGAACTTATTGCGCTCCCTAACTCAGAGATCCATTGTGTTTGTTATATGTTAGGGAACTTCTTATATAAGTTTTATTGAGATTTCAAATATGTATCTAGTGAATGCATTCTTCAAAACTTAAAAAAAATTACTTTTCTGTGCGTTTGAAAATACGAATCGTTCTTTTGAGTACAAAATATTTATACACTACATCACTTGGCAACAGGGGAAGCTACTCACGAAATCGGTTGTCTGCTCATTTCACCCTTTCTGCACCCCCCTCCCCCCACCTACTTAAGTTGACATGTTGCTCTGATGTCTTGTTTTATGCAATGTCCTCTAATATTATCATGTTGGCACCAACACTAAATTTAGATCGACAACCTTTGCATCTTAGTTTTATTCTTCCTTTTATTTTTTGGTTCCGCTCGTTATTTCTCAAATTCAAACTAAATGCATCTGGGTTTTTTAAATAATTCGACTGTCGGTATCAACCATTCTCTTCAAATTTCATCCTTGTTATTTTGATCTCCAGGTACAAAGAATAAGTAAAATGCTTTCGAGGTTTGCCTATTCCAGAACCATTCCTGTACGATGATACCTTGATGCGAGCTTCAATATTATTAAGCATTTACCGAAGGCTGTAAAGGAATTCATTATGGCGCTTTTCTTCCAATCTCAAATTTCATTTGTAGATAAATAGGCTAGATAGGCTTAAGTTGCTGAACACACATGCCCCGTTTGCAGTATAAATCCTGACCTTTGTTATGGCTCAGCCGCATTTGTGATAAGCCCATTTCTAAATTGGACTGATAAATGGCATTCGTGCGCTCAACTTTAGTTTGAAGTTATTGCAGTTTTTAGTTTTCTTTTAATAAATGGCAGTGGCACATTTCCCAACAGCTTTCAATTCTATTTTTAAGCTCTTATTAGTTAATCCAAATCAAAACTAATTTCTGTAAGAGAAAAATTCACATAAAGATATTTTTTAAAAAATTAAAGAGCATGAAAGCCATTTTTCAGTCCAAAGACCACATAGATTGTGCACCAGTGTGCTTAAAATTGTCGTACTTGCATTGACGATCTTTTGAATGCACAGCTTTTTAGATTGGACTGTTTATAACCCATAAAGGATGTATCTCGATGGTCTTTTGAGAGCACAATTGTGTAGTTTTAACTGTCCTTAAAGGTTTAAGTATTATGACGAACCTTGACGATCTTATGAATGTAATGGTGTGTAGATTGGACTGTATTTAACTCAAAAGATGTATCTTGAACGAAGATCTTTTGAGAGTACTAGGGTGTAGTTTAGACTTTATTTCACTCATATAAGACCAGCCTTGACGATCTTTATAGTGTTGTGATGTGTAAATTGGAGTGTACTTAACTAACAGGCGTTGGACATTGGCGATCTGTTAATTAAATGTACAATGTGTAGATTGGACTGTTTCAAGTTTAAAAATGATGTACCTTTAGGATCTTTTGAGTGTACTGATGTGTAGATAGGACTGTATTTAACAAAAAGGGGTTCGACATTGACGATAATTATACAGATTTGTTGATTGGATTTTACGTAACTTAAAATGATGTATCTTGAAGATTATTTGAGAATATTAGTGTGTGGTTATCATTGTCCATCACTTGCATTGAAAGATCTTTGACAATCTATTGATTGCACTCGTGTGTATATTGGACTGTATTTAACCAAAGGGGGTTCGACATTGACGATCTTTGAAATATGCTGGTTGTTATATTGACTGTATTAAAACCATAAATGATGTACCTTGAAGATGTTTTGATAGTACTAGTGTAAACTTTTCACTGTCCTTCACTCACATGTCGATCCTTGGTGATCTGTTAAGTGAACTGGTGTAAAGATTGGACTGTATTTAACTAAACGTGTTCGACATTGACGATCCTATGAATATGTATACGATCGTAGATTGGATTGTATTAAAATCACAAATGATGTATCCTGAGCATCTTTTTATTTTTCATACACTAATTTAACCCCTTTCGGGAAGTTCATCTTCGTTACATGGATCTCATCTCAACAAAATTTTGAATAAAAACAAAATGCACACAATTATAGTATTACTCCATGTTTATTTAACACCCCTATCAAAGCCTTACATTTAAACTTACCTTTTTACAAGGTACGAATCTGTATGTTCTCTCATCAAATGACTGTGTTGTAGTGACGCAAAATGAGTTTAGAACAGTAATTATAGAATTCATTGACATAGAGCAATGAAAATAATAAGATTACTCTTTGAATATCTGCAGCAATTGTTTTAATGGCTTTGTAGTTGAATAGTTACAGTAGTATCCAGTTGAAGGCACGGCACTTGGGAGGCTCAAATAGTTTAGGAGATGTGTGCATTTATAGAGAGTAGTAAAATTTTCTAGATCTAGTTACTTCCCTTTCAATTAAAACCAGAGAATAAAAACTAAATTGTTTCCCTGGACCACAAAAATTGAAAACATATAGACAAGTACATCAAGACATGTCTTGTAGCCTAGTGGTGTATCACCTGTATGTAAGCTTAGCTTAGCAGTTATCCCATTGCAACTAACCAACCATTTGTTGACCAAATCGTAACTGTGTCGCCACAGAACAGTGCCACTACTGCCCTAGCAGACCAGTACATTTGAAGCCTATAGTTGGGTACCAATTTTACAAGTGGGTGGACTGGGGAAAGTTAGGTTAAATTGCTCTCCCAAGGCAACTGCAACATGGCATGGTCGGGAATCGAACCCTCGACCACCAGATCTCGAGTCCGACACGCTAACCAGTCTGCCACGCTGCACCTAGGTAGAGCACTAGTGTGTAGTTTTTGACTATCTTTTACTCGCATAAGTCGAGGATTGAATTTCTATTGAGTGTAGTGGTGATAAGATTGGACTGTTTTACTATTACTACATTTGTTGGACATTTGCTATTTTTGAATGTATAGATTTACGAGAGTGGATCAATATGTTTTGAGAGTTGCTCTGTATTTTCTACACTGTTAATGATACGTACGTGAAACTTTCTCAGTCCTTCAGAATACACTCCATGGCTCTCTATGCAACGTTTCAGCCTGATCTGCCACTTCCGGAACACGCCTTGGTAGTCTTCTTCCGTTATGGTCTGCAGCTCTGAATTCACTGCTTTTGCGAGGTCTTAAATGCGATCAAACTTCCGTCCAGCTAGCCTATCCTTCAGAATCGGAAACAACCAGAAGTCACATGGTGCCAAGCCGGGACTGTAGGCGGGGTGGGGCAAGACTTAAATTCCTAGCTCCCGCAGTGAATGAGTTGTGGCCCTTGCTTTATGGGGACCTGCATTTTCATGAAGAAGCAAGGTCCTAACCTTTGGTCGCTGCTCATTGATTGCTGATTTCACCTGGGAAAGCACATTCTGGACATAATATGTGGCAGTCATTGTAGTGTCTTGAGGCAAAATGTCAACTGCAAGTGGGCCACTGTAATTGAAGAATACCGTAAACATTCTCTTTCGGCTTTGAAATCCTGGACGCAACACGACGGGTCTGTCTCATTGCCCATCTACCCACATGCGGTTGAGGCGTTCCTGTGGGATGATAAAGAAGGGGAACCAAGTTTCATCACCTTTGACGATGTCGGTAAGCCTTTTAGGGCGATGCGGTCCAAACATATTCAGCAATTCCTTTGCACAACGAACCCTCTCTCTCTTTTGATCAACAGTTAACAAATGGGGTATCCACCGGGCACATACCTTTTTCATACCGAGATGTTCAGTTATGATTGTATGAACTGTACCATACGAAAGGCCGTTGGTGTCGTTTAATTCTCGTTCAGATATATGGGGATCTTCATCAATGTCCTTCTTGATAGAAGCAATAGTCTGCTCGTTCACACATGATTTTGGTGGCCCCGGACGAGGGCAATCGGAAAGTGAATCTTTACCTTCATTGAATTCCCTTACCCAACGGCAAACATTTTGAGAAGAACAGGCACAGACCCCACAGACAGTCTGCAAAGTTTCATGGATCAGCTTTGCGGATTCACCGAGTTTACAGCGCATGAAAATGTAGAATCGCATTTTTTCCTCTGTGAACTCCATCTTGATTTCTGCAGAGCTATTTACCGCATGTTTTCATGACGTCATAAAATGGATAGTGACAACGTCACATTGAATATTTTCATTTGGTTCGATAGTACACAAGCTGATGATCATTTTCTTATATATATATGACATGACTACCAAAGGTCGCGCATTTACAAACAGGAAGGTCACTCTCATTACTTAATGATCCACCCTCGTATAGTTATGGCTGTACTTAATTCATAAGTACAAAGTAGTGTGTCTTGAAGATCTACTATATACTATTGTGAAGTTTTAACTGTCCTTCCCGCACAAATGATGACCGTTGACCCTGTTAACCGTACTAATGTGTATTTCAGAATGTATTTAACTAACAGAGGTTAAACATTGACGATCTTTTGCATGAGTACATTTATAGATTGGACTGTATCAAACTCACAAAGGATGTATCTTGGGGTCTTTTAAGAGTACTAAAGTGTAGTTTTGACTGTCCTTAACTCACATATGACGCGCGTTGATGATCTATTGTGTGCACTTGTGTGTATATTGGATTGTACTTAACTCACAGGGGTTTGACATTGACCATCTTTTCAATGTACAAGTTTGTAGATTGTACTGTTTTAAATCATAAATCATGTACCTTTAAGATCTTTTGAATGTACTGGTATGTAGATTGGACTGTATTTAACTAAAAGGGTAGGACATTTGCTATGCTTTGAATGTACAGATTTGTAGCCATGACAGTACTTAATTTATAAGTTGTGTATCTTGAAGATCTTTTGAGAGTTACTGTACTAGTGTGAAGTTCAAATTGACCTTCCTTCACATATGACGACCCTGGTCCCTGTTAAGTGTAGTTGTGTGCAGTTTGGACTGTATTTAACTAACAGGAGTTGGACATTGACGATCTTTTGAAATTGCAACTTTTTAGATTGGACTGTATTTGACTTTTAGAGGATTTATCTTGAAGATTTTTTGAGTATACTAGTATGGAGTTTAGATTCTCCTTTACTCACATACAGTGGAATCCACTTTAAGTCAACACCTTTAAGGGAAACTCTTGCTTAGAGTCAAAACTGTTTCGCAGTCCTATTTTGTATTTCTATATATCTTTGTCATGGTTAAAGTCAACTCTTGCTTAAAGTCAACACATTTTTTTCGGCTTCGAGGTGTTGACTTTATCAGGATTCCACTGTATTACGACACCTGACAATCTTCTGAGTTTACTGATGTGCAGATTGGACTGTTTTTGACAAACATGAGTTATAATTTTTGCTGCTTTCTTCCGAAATAGAAAAAGTGGGGATATGTCTCTTTACCTTTGAATGGCAGAAATAACGTCAACCCGTAATGGCCAGGGAAATGAAAAGGGCACTTTCATGCATAGGCCTTAGAGAAGCTAAATTTTACTGACTTGCTGAATGCACAAAGGATAAAAAAGTTCTACAAGTGAAACTTGAGATTTTCAAAAAGCATTTAGCCTCAAACCTAAGTTAAGTCATTACTACCAAAGAATATTCTTGACACTAAAGTCAATCCTTAGTTAAGGTCTCATTTTGTTATTTCCTTCTGTTTTTTTGTATAAGTTTGCTTAAAGGTGACAGAGCATTTGAACTGGCTCCAAAGTATTTAATTTCACTACAAAGTATTTAATTTCTTTAAGAATAACATAAAATTCAATACATGTACTGATTTACAGAATTGCCTGAAAATGCTTTTATTTCATACAAGTACTGAAAATCCTATAAACATGAAATTTTACAGAATATGATAAAAAAAAGTTACATACATGGATCTCATCTCAACAAAATTTTGAATAAAAACAAAATGCACACAATTATAGTATTACTCCATGTTTATTTAACACCCCTATCAAAGCCTTACATTTAAACTTACTGTTTTACAAGGTACGAATCTTTTTCTCTCATCAAATAACTGTGTTGTAGTGAAGCAAAATGAGTTTAGAACAGTAATTATAGAATTCATTGACATAGAGCAATGAAAATAATAAGATTACTCTTTGAATATCTACAGCAATTGTTTTAATGGCTTTGTAGTTGAATAGTTACAGTAGTATCCAGTTGAAGGCACGGCACTTGGGAGGCTCAAATAGCGTGCGTTTAGGAGATGCGTGCATTTATAGAAAGTAGTAAAAGTTTCTAGATCTAGTTACTTCCCTTTCAATTAAAACCAGAGAATAAAATCCAAATTGTTTCCCTGGACCACAAAAATTGAAAACATATAGACAAGTACATCAAGACATGTCTTGTAACCTAGTGGTGTATCACCTGTATGTAAGCTTAGCTTAGCAATTATCGCACTGCAACTAACCGACCATTTGTTGACCAAAGGGGGCGGGGTGGGGTACCAACAGGGAGGGGTAGACAAGTTCGAGGTGAATACTACAAGAGCTATGGTAGGCTAGCCTACAACAGTTTACGTTACCTGTCAGTGGGGTATGGGTGAAGTGCGCATTGCATCATGATATCGCTTTTTGTGCTCTAAGGGCTACACAAACCATCCCCATGCGACAGGCCTTTGACCACCTTTTACCCTCCGTGCCTCCCTATTGATGCCCCTGCCCCAAGCCTTCCCAACCCAGAACGTTCAAATATAGCATTGTAGTGGTGACAACAAAGGAAGATGAGAATCCCTGCTGAGTAGGTCTGGCTTTTTCCGTACGTCTCAGTGGCCAGCTGCTCCACTAATTTTTACCGATTTCATAAATCATAGCGTGCGTTCAGACAATGTTGCATGTGTTTAGGGTAAAAAAATCGGTCATAGCGATTGGCGTTAGTTAAACCATAGATTGCATTTATCTGATGTGCATTTAACCAGATACTACTGCATAAACATATGCATGAACAATTATAGTCATTAAAAATTTTTTTTTGAACCATCTCATTTTTACTAATTTAGCCTCTTTCACTTCAATAAGAGATACAATTTTCATATACATGGTCTTAAAAGTCAATACTCTCAGACAGTAATAATACAGGTTTCGCCCTTTTTTAAAAAGTTTTTAAAAGCTGTTGATTATGTGTTTTTTCATTAATCCTTCATATGCACTATAAATTTATAATGTGCATAAAAAAACCATTAGCCAATCAACCAAAACTATTATTTACCTCAAACAGATCAGCAGTGTAACTAAACTTATTTTGTGCAACTGCTACACAAATACAAAAAAAAAGAGTCAGACATGTAGTAACAATGCTACTTATGAGAAGTCGTTCCATATTAAGTATCTTTTTTTGTTTCATTCTCTAAAGTAAAAACTTCAGCATCCAACCAAAACAAATGGAATTTGCAATATTTATGGGCTAAAGTATTATTCTTATAAGTTGTGCTGCTTGAATATATCAAGAAAGATACATAGTCCAAAAAAACTAGCAAATGAAATGCACTTTTTTTTATAGTTTTAGCATGCATTTCAAACCTTTGGGATCCAATTTATTAGGCCTGGGAAAGAAATGTATCTAATGATAGAGATAAAAGTGTACAGACAATTTTCTATAAAAGGAAAACAAAAAATAAAGTGGTAAAATAGAGATCTAATTCATCATCCAAATTGTTCAGTTATATATTAAAAGACATTTGTAAAGATTTCACACTGAGACAAACAAATGGAACATGCGCTCTTCTTCTGTGCCTCACTTCTCATCAATTAAAAAAATGAACAATAAAAAAAAATTATTCTAGGGAAAGATTCACAGAGAATGGACGCGATGAGCGCTGAATCTTTTTTTCTAAAGCATCATAATCATTCATTATTAATAATCATACATTTTTTACACTAAAATAAATCAGATTCAAAGTATAGATATATCACAAGAAGCTTACACACGTGTAAAAAATATCATATTTTTGGTCCTGTTAGTAAAACGGCAGTGGATTAGTAACCAGCAAATCTTACTTGCTGATGGTCCAAGCATCTACCAGCAAATCTTGTTCATAGAAGGTCAGTCCAAGCATCCATTTCTAATAATACACATTCAAATCAGACTCACTGACTTCCAATGTTGGTCAAGCAACAAAATGCCACTTTCAAGGTTCTTGTATTGCACCAGTAAACCTTTGTAAGAAAAACAGATTCCATGCAACACAAAGAGAAAGAAACATCTTACTATCAAAGATGATTCACACAAACTATTTATAATTGATATGTATAGCTTTAACTCCTCCAAACATTCCAGACATCACAAAAATTTATGCAGAAATTTTTCCTAACAACAATGCCATAGAAATTTATAATCTAGAGGCTAGCTAATACTATTGTATATTTCTTAGGAAAGTGTGAAATATGGTTTGTTCTTACCACAGGCAATTTTACAAACAGCCACCTATTTCAACAACTTTTAAAACCAGATCATGAATAAGCGATACAATGATATACATCCAATAGTAATCTACCACAACCAATAAGATCTAAATTTTTTATATAACAATATTGCAATTAACAGCATGAATAAAACCATCATTCCAGTGAACATTTACAAATATTCACCTCTTCCCATCAAATTAACACCTTTCTTAAAAGAATTAATAAAAATTTCATTACTTTTAATAATAATGGTTCATTTGTTTTTTTTTTAACATGATAACAAGAATAGTAGTTACAAATGCCTCACTGTTCTATTAAATTGTTGAAAACACAGGGTGAGAAGGAAATAAAGGTAGAAGAGTCTTGTCTTTAGAGCAATTGGACAAACTTTGCATTCTCGACAAAATCAACAAAACCTTGCATGCAATTTTTTTGGGTCTCCACCCTTGGTTTAACTAAGCCTTGATTCTAGTAAAACTAGATAGCGTACAGAGTTGGTCTTACTTTTCAGCTTACTTGGAGTTACTATAAAGATACCTTGCTTCTATTAAATCTTTGCTGGCATTTTAAAGAATACCAGCTCAAACATTTTGTCAAACCCAAGGGTCCATTGCGTAACGCAGGAATGCCACTCAAATTTTCTGAAAATAGTTGAAAATCTTGGCGCTACATTCCCACATATACCAAAGTGATATTTGGGGGCAATGAATTGCCATTGTTTCATAGGACCAAATCTTGTCCAAACATATGAGTTCATTCAGATTCTCAGGCTTTAAAAAGAAAAAAGGATAATAGCTGAAAAATGGCATCCCTGGTAACTGAAAAATGAAGATTTGACAAAGGAACAAACTCAAATGGAAGACTATTCCTCTAGAGTGCCATGAACACAAAATGGATTTTGCAACATCAATAAAACGCTGGTTTCTCTTTATTATTTTTAACACTATAGACAAGCTCTGGGTAATTTTGCTTTCTTTCATGCATGTTTAGATGAATGGATTGCTTACAAACTGATCATAAATATCATTCTGATATTTTTTAAGGATATAGAATTATCAGCAAAGAAAAAGTCTGTGCATGTTTTCAATTGCTGACAATAATCTTATGCCTGTGTGGTCAAGATGGTGGAAAAAGACATAACTTACATTCATTCCTTCCTTAAAAACTATGTTGACCTCGCTAAATTCCTTTCGTCCACAACCATAAAATAAAATATATATGCCTTTGTATTCAGCTGTATTTGTTAGATTTATGTATCATTGGTGGGCCAAATCAACACAGTCAGAAACAAGACGACTAAACTTGACTTGCAAAAAATAAGTTAGTGCTAGATTCTGTGCATAATGATATTACTAGTAGACTAGTCTATGACCTGCTGTTTTGAAGTGAAAAGACTTGTTACATATAGACATATAGATGTAGATGTGCATTATTAATCTTATAATATTAAACTTAGTGATAGTCTATTGTATCTCCACATATGATAAAAACAATGACATCATTGTCTCAAGCCCCACAGATAACACAAAAGTGTTTTAACCAAAGAATTAGGAACCTTGAAGATTATCTATTGAACCTCTGCATTTGACATCGAGAAATGCATCGTTATTGTCTTGAGCCCCACAAGTAACTGAAGAGAATTTTAACCCTATTGTTGGGAACCTTGAAGCTAATCTAATTAACATCTGCATACGATAACAAGAATGATTTCCAAACTATTTTGAGTCCACTAAACTAAATAAACAAGAGAAACAGACAAATGTTTCCAATACAAAATATTCCAATTTAATCCTAAAATATTAATCCTATAGACGAGAACCTTGAAGAAGTCTATTGAATCTCTGCTTATGATGACAAGAAACACATCCTTAGTGTCTTGAGCCCCACAAATAACAGTAATAATATTATAGGATTAAATAGGAATGTTTTTCTGTTTTCTGATTTTCTTTACAATAAATTTGTATGTTTGACAACATTTTGCCCTAATGGAAATTGTTGACGTTTTTTACAGACTAGAACATTGTTGAATATCCCTGTGAAGATTCCTGTTCAAAAGAGGATAAAAAATCCCTGATAAGTCTAAAGCAGATGATTTTTTTCTTCAAAAACCAATACTGAGTTCCTAAAATGTCTGATATTTTATTTTTTTACATCAGAGGTCTTTCTATAACAGTGACTCCAGCGTACGACCTTCCTGTCATCATGCTGGACTGTAACAGTGTCCATTTATTGGTGGTTGGGTCGTAGACTTCCACTGAGCCTAGATTAGAGGAACCATCGTCACCCCCAACAACATAGAGCTTGTTACCATTTGCAACCACTCCTGTCAAAGAGAAGAAAAGAATGAGCATTATGATTCATGGCCATATAGAGGCAGGGGTGAAGATACGAAGAATGATAATTCCTAGTAGAGTTTGAAACAATGTGATCTCTGCCTAATGTATAAATAGACCTAGTATCCAACAACCTTGGACTCCTGAAATCCTGGTGTTCAAAGCACTGAAATACATTTTTTTCCTCTTCTTTAACCTTAATAAATGTCCCTGTTTACAATGAATTAATTTCAGACTAACCTCATTCTCAAGAAGTGAAACTGAAACTAATGGTTGGTCTTTAAAGCCTTTTTTATCAACGCTACAGCTATTAAAGAGAGAGAGATTAGAATACCAGATGAAAAACAGGCCAGTGTTGCAAAATCTTGTAGCACTGTGTGTTTTCTATTCATTTTTATAAAAAAGGTTTCAAAGCCGATAACTAGTGTATGGTTTTCTTTTTTGATTCATTTTGGGCTACTTTAAAAAGACTGTTTTCAACAAACCTTGGCTTAAAAAAACTTTCTATATTTTCCCACAAGGCTCGTTGGATTTGAGGACCACTGTAATACTTTGGTCTTCTGGGTGTTGATCCTGTATGTCTAAACTTCATTTGACTCTAGTTGAGCACCTGCTTTGCATTAGACTCTTCCCCACCCCCTCCCCCTACTACTGTCAAAGTCTTCATTAGATAAAGATTACAGTGAAGTATAGAAGACCCAAAGAGAAAGACATTGTTTATATTCAATGAAATATATGACTTATTTTTCTAACCCCCTTGATCCTTATTTATTTGAGCAAATCGCCTATCTTTGTCAAATTATGAGACTCTCAGGAAATGTTCATGCTCCCTCTTAAAATATAGGTTTAAACTCTCTGGGCACGGCGGAACTCACAAGAGTATGATCACATCCTCCTTAAGATAATATCTCACATGTTGAGGCCATTAACAGTCTCTTACTGGTAGGTCAAATGAAATTCGTCAGCCGGTCACAAATCAGCAATTGATGTCGTTTATGATTACTCTTTCTTTTAGTTGTGTTTTTTGACATAATAAAAATGCTTTTCTTGAGAGACAAACCTGCATTTCTTCTGCTCATGTGCATGTCTGCTACTGCAGTCCAGGTATCCGTCTCCATGCAGTAGGCCTCTACACTTTTCCTCACCAGCGGGCCATCATGGCCTCCTACAGCATACAGCAGTCCGTCTACTACTCCAACACCTAAGGAAAGAATTAGTAAAATAAAACTAATTATTGCCAATTTGGACAGAGGAATGACATCCAGTTCTGATTTTGTAGGTCTACACTTCATGCCAACAACAATGACATACATATATGTGTATATATAAAGCCAATCCTTTTTCATTGAATATTGGAAAGAAATTTTGAAAACATAGAGCTCAGAATTTTCTGAGAACAGAAAGACCAAAAAAAAAATGAGGAACATATTTCAGATTTAGTCATTCAACTAATAGTGATAGTTAGTGCTAGGCTCTACATCAAATTAAACCCTATCCAAGTTTTTTGTGACCTGCGTCATTAAAAGAAAGTCACAAAATCAGTCCATTTAGTACATCTATAAGCTGAAAGTTGGTAGTCACAGTGCTGTTTTTAAAATTTACTGTACTATCAAGTGTTATGTATAACAATGCTAGATTCATACTGGGGTTGGGGGGTGGTCTCCTCTATAACAAACACAGATCTGCTACTCCCCAAAATGGAAAATCAGTATGAACATGTACTACTACTCACAAACTCTGAAACCTTTTTTTTAGTAAAAGCACTAGCAGTTCAATTTTATTGTGGTTATCGTAATTTAAATCATAAAAAAAAATTAATGTCAAAAACTACCACTTTCCATGCTATGAATACAGTAGGCCTACAGTAAAACATTTTGGTTCATGTACTGATAATGAAATTTAAAATTATAATACATAATAAAAAACAGAACAAAACCGGCAATTAACTCTTAATTTATAAGTTGGCTCCAAGGGTGGTTGTTGCCAAGCAGTAAAAAATAAACATGACAAAATCAGTATTTTCTAATATTTTGGCCAATAAATCAGTACCGTATAATACTGATTTTATCTGTATGAATTACAGGTCTACAAACATTATGCAAAATAACTTCTGCAATTTAAATTCAATGGCGTTGGACTTCTTCAAAACACAATGATCCCTCAGTAAACCCCCAGGTAGTTCAAAATTTAAAATGACACATGATTACAACACACTTAAATAAGGTTACCAGGAATAAAAATGTGCATATAGACTAAACTTCTTTTGGTGCAGGAATTTTCCCAGATCTATACATAATTCGAATTCTCGCTCAGAGAAATCTGCGCATTCAACAGAAAAAATAATTACCTGCTCCGCTTCGCCTGCACGACATTTCAGACACATTTGTCCACATATCACAAAGAGGGTTGTAGCACTCAACAGAGCTCAAACACTGTCTGGAGGCCCCATCATATCCTCCAACAGCATACAGTAAGTCTAGAGTTGAAAAAATTAAATATACAAATCCGTCTATCACAACTATCTCAAAACCACATGAAAATGCAAAAGATATGGGAAAAATAAGACTTAGTTTAAAATTTTGTTGCAACTTGTCTAAAATTTCAGATAAGCCAGAAAAAAAATTACTCATTTATTATTGTAAAATAGTGTGAATATCTCAAAACCGGCCCTGATAATTGAATGTATAAAACATTTGACAAAAGGAAAAAAATTTCACTTAGGTTGATCTTCAAAATATTTTAGGCAATATAGTGAAATAAAACACCTTTTTTGGAAATCTATGATTTAATTTTTTTCCTTTTGTTCCGGCTTTTTAACAGCAGACATTTTTTAATATTCAACTGCTGTGAGAAACGTGATGTATTGGAACAGATATTATCTTTAATTATGAGTGAATCTGAGTTTTTCGTTCAAATTAGCAGACTTCTAAGAACGGCTTAAGAAACAAATGTGCCCCCCAAAGCATAGGAATGTCAATAGTAAGAATCTATTTTCTTTGAGAAGCAAGACTGTTTCAGTTACCAAACACCACAAATGTGAGCTGAACTTACTTCCCACCACACCAACACCCACGCTGCTCCTTCTCGTGCTCATGTTGCTCATTGTCTTCCACTGACCCACACGAATGTCAAAATACTCTGCTGTGTTCAAACCTGCATCAAGAATCAACATATTAAATGTTTTAATTAACAAAGTCTCTAGTATCACTGCTCGGTGACTCACTGCACAAAAAAGAGCTTGTAACATCTTTAAGTTTTTAAAACACAAAAACCAATTAAAAAAAAAACAATTGACAAGATGCAGCGATAAGGAAACAGTCCTCGGGTGGCTTTTTTTTATTTATTTACAAGTTTATGCTAAAAGAGTGGTTACTACTTGATTCAACTTAGTCAAATTAAAGGAAAAATTAATTATCACTTTTATGAGTAGCTCTGACCAGCTAGGAATCTTTTGTCCTCCATTATAAACCTTTAGAGTAAAATTTTTGAGATATATAGGGAAAAAAAATTCAAAATTGATCTAAGCCTTTCTAAGAAAATAAAAATCATTTATTTTAAAAATAAGTAAATATCTTCTTTTTAAAATAAGAGCAAACGATGGAAAACAGTCCTGAAGTAGTTTTTTAAAATTTATTTGAATGTAATGCCAAAATAATGACCACCAATTCGTTCAGCACAGTCAAATCAGCAGGAAAGAAATGTTCAAAATGTAATATTTATGATGGTTGCTATGGCGACGACCACCACCTTGAACTTTCATTCTCATTTTGTTTTTTAAAATCTATCACTAACCACAATCTTAATGGAAATCATTTCAAAATTGCTGTCCACCTTGGGAATTACTTTGTGTGAAAAAATGTGGATTTTCTTTAGATATTATGAAAAACATTTTTATAAATGTTTTTAATTTGCTTTCAAAACTAGGCTGAAAATTCCAAAAGGCCCAGATTTTTTGTCATATCACAAGGCACATACATACTAAATTTCAAAATATTTTGGCAAGAAATAAAGAAGGAGGTAGGTCTTGTATATGTAAAAACACAAAACAACACATTTTGAGCAAAACGCATTTGAAGTTTGAAAAAATAAAGGACAAAAATGTATAAAAAATACCAGGCTAATATGATGATTGACAACCTTATTTCATGGATTTATAGATGTGTTTGTGTTTTAAACCCATCTGGAACACTCTGAAATTGGCTGATGTGCATAAAATGTTACCTGCAGCTCCATCAAAGCCACCCACAGCGTAGATGTTTCCTCCGAGCACAGCCACCCCAAGAGTGCTTCTCCGAGCTTCCATACTAGGACAGGAGTTCCATGTATCCTTTAAGGGGTCATACACGTCAATACTCCGAACGCGCAGAGAGCCATTGAAACCACCCACTGCATACACCAGGCCATTGACGACCGCAACTCCTGAAACACACAAATACTTTTTTGTAAAGATTCAATTAAAGCTACAACATAATAGAAACAAAGATGACTCACATAAAATCAAATAACAGCTTCTTACGTAAAGAGTTGCAAAGAAACTCTGTATTGTAACAAGACAGTTCTTCATAGTTATTGATAAGACTAAAAGTAAGCCTTTAGAAATGGAACTGCCATGATTAATTAATTACAAGGGCAGAGAAGCCTTCCTTGTTAACAACTAAGGAAACTCAGAGGAAAACTAATATCTAGTACATAACAATCAAAGCATAACTAACCACATCTGCATCTCCTAGATGGCATTTCTGCAAGCTGGTACCACCTCTCCTCTTGAAAATCATAGCATTCTACACTGCGGATAGCCTTTGGAGCTTGCCCGCCGATAACTAACAATACCTAAAGAAGAGAAAAAAAAATTCAGTTACCCCATGTTTGAATGAAAAAGTAGAAATCATGTGTAAAAAGGTAATCCTCAATGCCATAGCATATGGCACATCTTAGATTTTGTAATTTTGAAGTAATCAAGTTCAAATCAAAATGATGTAACTCATTTTGATTTTAAAGATATGCTATTTTCATTTGAAGGAAAAAAAATGGCTGAATACATTTTAAATATTTTTTACAGTCTTAGCAATGATCTTAGAAACACAGCAAAATGTGTACGTCTAAACAACATATTTCTGAGGTAGATCATTTTGGTACCCAATGACGTAATGAGACAGTCAGATGGTTTCCAGATACTGTTTGAAAAAAAATATTTTAAAAAACATTTCTTGTGAAAAAGAGATGTACCCTAATGAAGATTCTATGCATTTTTTTCCTTCAAAACTATGACTTTTTACGAGAAATATATATAGTAATGCTGCTGTGTTCAACCCAGGTTCAGTATTTTGGAAGGCATATAACAAAAATGCAATATTCAAAATATAAAATCCTTGATAAGTGAAAATTATGACATCTGACTCATTAACACTGGTTGCAAGACATATAAGCAGTTGTTTTTATTTTTTTCACATCATTGCAAGCATCTAATTTAAACACAGCAGAGTTACACATCTGAGAAAGCAAAAATAAAACATTGCAACAGCTACAAAGTGTAACATATCCGAGGTTTCAAAAATTTAATTTACCTCTCCAGAGTGGTGTCTTCAATAGCAAGAAAATGACCAAAGGAATTCAAACTGTGATTCTTCCATTCACTGGATCCGGCTTACTTGTTCAGTGGGTAGCTTTGATTTGATGTTTCAAATATTTTAATTTTCTTAGCAACAGTGGTGTCTTAAAGAGCAAGAAACAGACAAAAGGAATTCAAAGTACAGTGAATCTTCCATTCACTGGATACAGTTTGCTTATTGAGTGGGTAGCTCTGCTTTGAGCTGAAGCCTAACCCTGTCATCAAACATAGACAAAACAAGGAGTTAATTTTCTATATCAAGTTAGAGGCCTTAAAATATTGAACAAGTAAGACCATGATGCAACAGGGTCACAGGCTTGTTTGACCAGGTAGAACTTTTTAATGACTGAAAAGACAGTAGTCACGCAAAAAGAACAAACATTTCAGTATCAGTACAGACCTGCCAACCTGTATTTTGCTTCACAGTAATATTAGGGTTTACTCGCAGTAATTTTTTCGAAGTCCACAGTAATACCGCAACGCGTAAACAAACAAAAAAACGAGAGAAAGAGAGAGTTGGTTACAACTTACATTCAATCTTCTATCTATAGATAATTGGTAGAACTAAGAATGATGAAAACGTGCCATTTCAATTACATGTATTAATTACAGCAATATTCAAGAAATTAAATGGTACATAAGGAAGCCAGTCAATGTAGAGCTCCTGAACTAAATCTTGCAAAATTAAATAATGAACCGGATATACTTATTAGACAGCTACATCTATATGTAGTGCTAGGTGAGAGCATTCTGCATGGAAAGAGAACATTTGGTTTTAAAAAGAAAAGAATAGCACAATAAGATCCTTACTAGAGACCAATCTACCATTTTAGATTCTGTGCACGATGATGCTCTATCATATGTGTTAATTTATGCTATTTTCTTACTCTCTTTTAATATTTTTATGACTCTCTAACATAGTGATAGTCATTGTTTGGCTCAGCACAGATCTAGATCTAGGTCATGGGCACATTGGAACATCTTGTCCTTAAATTTATAAATTATTTACAGTGAATTTGTGACATCATAATTTCATTGCATTCTATGTCTCTAGCAACTTTTTTCGCGACGATGCTTGGTCTAGATCTAGATCTAGTCCTAATCATCCACAATAGCATTAGAATCTACCGATGTTTAGCTTAGGTTTGATGGGCATAGTGACTAGTCTCAGGATTCTCGTCATTGAGAAATGTAGATCTAGTTTAAGTTTGCACTCCTCTTCATTATACAATCGTCTAGATTTGAAACTACATATAAATCTACGCTTGGTTAGCACTTTCTTCTTTCCCCGTTCATAGTTTACAGAGTACCCTCCTCAAATAGTGGAGTTTGTCCTCGTTGGCCTGTAGGCATAAGTATGTCATGCACTTTCAGTTTCACTTTCCCTTCAGTTTCAGCATCTTTTTCATTGGTTCGGTTAGATCTAGTATAGCCTTGACATTTTTCAGGGCCAAGGCTACAATGCCGTGCATGCACGGTATGGTCACACACCTTAGTGATCCCTACCCCCCCCGGTCTGTATGGTTACTTATAGTCATACAGTAGTCATCAAACAATAAAACAATAAAGAAAGGCACCCTTAAATGCAGATTAGTGGCTTCTGCATCCCTACCATCAGATTATTGCGAGCATAATAGGGCCACGCTCTAAAATCTAAGGCGGAGTCACTACTTTCTTATCATTCTATTGTTCGCATGTGAACACAACATGCACATCCCTATGCACTGACCACAAGCATCAATGACATAGAGTCGGGTCTTGGACCACAGGAACATGAAGCATAGTGACCTTGACGTAATAAGTTTAACTTCAATATTCTACAGGCTGTGATACGGCTACTCGGAAAAAATGTACACATTCGATAAAAAGAAAATCGGAAATGGGTTACGCTCATGGGCTGCCACGCCATAGGCCTACACAACGCACTTCCATATTACTTGACCGGTTGGTAGTACACATACATGTACATATGTAGGCCTACCTATCGATAACTTTATCACGCGAGTAGGTCTACGCGACGTAGCATTGTAATCGGACCATTTCAATACCGGGGTCGCATTTACGGGTACAAAACGAAAAATTCTGAGTAACCTTGACCTACGCGTATCAAAACGCCGTAATTTTACGGTAGTTGCCCGTAACCCGTAATTTTTTTCGCGCCACCGTAATAAATTACGGGCAAACCGTAATGTTGGCAGGTCTGTCAGTATTACACAACCGTGATCAAGTCTAGGAAAATTAGTATCTAAGATTCTAACACTCAAAAGGGGCAGATGGGTGGCAGTTTTGAGACAGTGATGTTAGCAGTAAAGAAGAAAAATATAATTATAGAAAAATTTGATTTTTCTCTTACCTTTGGTAAACCTATGGGGTTCCTTGGTTGTGTTCGTGGAGTTTTATATAAAGGTTTTTGGTCTGACTTGAGTAAATGATATTTCATTGCCTCTATGAGATAATCTTTGCATCTGGAATGGTGCAAGAGATATTTATAATAATAAGTATACAAAATAAAGGTTTGATTTAAATTTATAATAAACAACCTCTCTGCAAATCAATTACAAATTTGTTGTAATGCAAATTCAACATTTCAATAAAAATCAATAACCTGTGGTAAAAATCTTTTTGAACATATCCTAGAAATAATTTTTTCCTTAGTAAAATATTTCATTATGATTTAAAATATTCAAAATAACAATAAATACACTTTATATAAATTAAAAGTTGATATTTCCAGCCTCTATTTTTTTAAATGAATGATTTTCATGCCGAACTAAGTTCACTACATGGCTTAAATCTATTGTAGTGCTTGAAACAGACAAAACGAGGCAAAATGGAAAAACAAACTGATTATGAAAAGCAACTTTACCTTGAGTTTGTTTTGACCAATGGTTCCTCTTCTACCTTCTGTACAATATATTCCTGGTTCATGAGAGGCAAGCGGACGTTTTCTAGAAGTTGCTCAACACAATGCTGCCGAGAGGGCAAGTTGTGGTGAACCCATGACATTACTGCCTCATAGACCTTAGGAAGACAAAACAGAGAATAAATAGAAAATTGAACTTAAAAAATACAGTGAAGTCCATTTAAATCAAACTTTGATAACTTGAATATATTTAAAATTAACAGCAGGTAGTTGGTTTTTTTTTGTCAAGTAACCTTTACTCGAAGTTCTGATATATTTTAAAATGAATTAGCCGTTCCCAAACACTTTGACTTAAACAGACAGCACTGTATGATCTGATGGGCTCCATAACTTTGTACTAATCATTTAGTAGGTACAAGTTAAACTTCATTAAGCCAAAAACATAGCACTCCTGACTAGCCTTTAACCTATGCTCCCAACCTGGGGTCAACACTCAGAAAAAAAATGTATTCATATTGATCATGATAACAGTTTGTAAAATAAAGACTGATCTCAGGTTTAATTTTGAAAAATATGTTTTGCCATATGCCCAGTGTCTCTGTACAAAGGCAAAACAAACAAAAAGAAAACAACCAATGGATGTTACATGATTGACCTACCTGCTCTTCAGATGTCACTGTTAGTCTGTCACTTGAGATCAATTTACATACTCCCTCAACAGCCATTGACAAAAATTCGTCATAATGAACAACCTCTCTGTGTCAAAAAAAAAAACCCACCAAAAACATAGAAGTATAAATTAAGGACTACACAATCCATGATCACATTATGTGTGGAGAAATAGGAAGCAGCTATTTTAATGACCCATCGAGCCCAGCTGTCTCACAATTCTAATTTCTATATCACTTGGAAGATTTTCAGTTACAGATTTTCTTAACACAACATGGATTTGAACAGTTTTTAAGCCATCAAACACTTTTGCTTCTAGACAACCATTAATTTTTTTTTGTAATCAATGCGCATTCCAAATATTCTACAATGAAAAAAAGCTGTCAAAGACATGGTTTGAGACCTTTGAAGTTATTCTGCCTATCATATTTTTTATCCTCTGATTTGTTTTAGATGTCATAAAATAATGAGAAGAAAAACATTGTACAATTGGTACTTGTGCATAAGATTTCTTTATCTAGAAATTTGAGCTTTCTCATAAATCCTTCACCACATCATTACTACATATTTTACAGCAGCCACTATGAATATAACATATATGAACGTACGTAAAATGCTGTTCTGTATATGTCTGTGCGTAGTTATACAGCTCTTGACAGGCATGTAAGTCAGCAAAGTCTCTGATGCCTAAACTATTGGAGGGATGAAGCTGGGCCTGGAGGAAGTCACAACAAGCCTCACGCACCTCCACCACTTGGAGGATGTTGGCTGCTGGAAGAAGAGTCTGGGAGGAAAAACAAATCATGCCTTGCACTTCTAAAGCTACACGGGTTGAATGCAGCAGGTTTCAAATTCAGGAGTGTGTATGACTTCATTTACTAAACTACTAGGCATTTCTTAAATCATCAGCTGTGAAAAATTGCATGGAACTGTTTTAATTTCTAAAGAATACACAGCAGTATTTTTATTTGTAACTCAAAACAAAAAGAAATTAAATTAATTATTTCTAAAATTCATATTTTATTGCATCTGATCTACAAAGACTGGCTAAACTAAAAATACAAATTTGCTGTGAAAAGATTACGCTTCACATGGTCTAAGGCATCCATCTCTTCAATTCAAAGTAAACCAGCTGAATGTATCAATTTATATAATGTCCATACTTTTAGTATTACAGGCTATTTTTCTCTCTAAAAAAAGGCTTAAAATATTATTATTGAAAGCTTACAGGGATGCCACTCAAGCTTTCTAAAAATAACTGAAAATTCTGGTGATACATTTTCCCATTTCATATAAAATATGTTAGGCCTACATGGGCCACTAAATATTGTCACTGTTCATTGGATCTATCTTGTTTAAATCTGAATGTTTAGTCAGTATCTCAGGCTTTAAAAAATGGAAAATAACTGAAAAACAATAAACTAAAACATTGAGTGGCCTTAAAGATAGCTACACAACCGTAATGTCCATTGATTATATTTTCACTCATCAAAGGCAGCCTAATAGGCCAACAAAAATCATGGAAACATCAGAAAAAAGCAAGCATGTACCTGTACATTGTCTTCTGTCACATGGATCTCTGATGAGTAAACAAATTCAATGAGGATGGAAAGAGCAGAAGGGTCAATTTCTTGTAGCACAATGCGAGTGGCCTTGGACTCCGACATTTCATTGGTAAACATAGCGTAGAAATACTGACTACATGCAGCAAGTACTGACTTGTGGCACGGTAACTCCAAATCACCAGCTACAAGACATACATCACACAGCAAACCCAGCCTGGTGAAAGATGAGAGCGCATCAAGAAAAAAAAAGGAAAACTAATCAAATGAGACTAAGTTGTTAGTTTGCAATTCCCTTTTTTTATTTGAATTTTTTTTGTTTGATTCTTGACTAGAGTGAAAAATAGCACAAAATGTTTAATTACATTTTTTTAATAAACTAATAATAAAATGACTTTACAGCAAGCCAAGTGTAGACTCCAATATTCAATTGAAAAGATTTATAAGTAAACTGTAAAAGCAATTTAAAAACTCAACCTTTTACTAACAAATGTTAACAAATATTTTTAGTTAACAAATGTAGACTGTCACTCAGCTTAAGTCGACTGCAAAGATTTAGAAATGAGAAATGAAATCGACTCAGATAAAAATGAAACTCAGTTGCTTTGGCCTATAGATGATAATTTAGAAGGACAGAGAGTCAACCTACCCATCTCACATTACCATTATTAGTCATAAATGTTTACTTTTAAAATTCAATACATTTTGCAGACACAGAAATGGAATTAAGTGTTTACCTTCTCATCTCATTGAGAGACTCAAACGCCTTGTGAGCATGTTGAGCATGTTTGTACACGGGCCTCTCTCGCCCACACAAAATCTTTGGTTTTACATCCATGCTAGACATTCTACCTCTTAGTGATGTGAACGTAGACGAAGAAGACGCGGACCAACTTGAAGATGTCTGTGATGTTGATGATGTCTCAGATCCGTGCTCAGCTTTGGCACTCATTTCAAGAAAAAGCTGCAATGAAGCTCGGAGACCTGAGTTATTTTTAAAGAACTCTGTCTCTTGTTTCCATTATATCACAACTAAGTCCGCAAAAGATACATCTTTCCTTCAACAAGTAGGGCCTAGATCTACCTAGTCTAGTAAATAAGAAAAAAAGAGTGTAACGAGGAAAAAAAGATACCTTATATTCTCAGTTAATTTTTAATTTTTAACTGCCTAAATTCGATCTAGATATCTATAGATCTAGTCGAAACAGGGATTCTAAAGATAGATCTATTGATAACATTCGAGTCTCCGTGTAAACGTTGTCTTCACTGTTCACATGCACTGGCTAAAGGGCTTGCTTTTGTTATGTTTACCAACTAGATCTAGAAGCTATCCAAAGTTAATAAAAACAACTTCTCCTTACAGACCTAAACTGAAATAGATCGAACTTGCCAATTTATTAGCTTTCTATTAGGCTTAGATCTAGGTATAGATCTATCTAGATCTAGTCCTGAAACCCACCATTCAACAAAAACAAAACGTAATAACAAACAAGGGAATCACAACAAACGGATAGGAAGTGGAAGTGGTCGTAACAATCAAAACGGCGCATGCGCTTTGGGGGAATACGGCCTCGCCAGAGATATGTCACTTCGTTCCCATATCTCTGGGCCTCGCTTAGACCAAACCAAACCGTAACGGTGAAGAGTGGTTCGTTCAGTTTGCTATTCGAGAGGCTCACAGAAGGGGCCCGCCTACCTGGGACTCGATAAGTTGTTACCTAGGTAAACAAAGTGTTAAATGTAGGTTCTATTTGGACTACCCGCCGAGGATGTCAGTCTTGGAGGTAAGCTAAAGGGGCTTTAAACTCCACATAGATTTGTGTGTTTATATTTTTCAAAAATTTTTCAGCTTTTCGAATAAAAACGGCATTTTAACTATACGTGAATTGGTAGCCTACAGTTTTTACGCTTATCTGGGTTATCGTAGTGATAAGACGATAAGATATTAGGTCTTAATGATATTAGAACAAACTCTCTCTCTCTCTCTCTCTCTCTCTCTCTCTC
>BMAT01013244.1:340046-352041 GCA_019649035.1 Elysia marginata | reverse complement strand
TATTACGACTACTGCTGCTGCTCTTTCTGCTGCTGCTGCTCTTGCTGCTGCTGTTATTACTAGTCTTATACCCGCGGTTGCTATCGCTTATTCTACTTATGCTGTTTCAACAAATTTCACGTCTTTTGATCGTATTGTCCTAATTGTAATCATTATCTTAAGAATCGAAATCATCATTGTTGTCGTGTGTGGGTTTCGTAGATCAACAACCAGCGACAAATTGTGTTATCCGTCATTGTAAACAGTGCCCCTTGTGTACATGGAAAACTATGCTAATTATATTAGCCTCCAGATATGCAATTGCTTCTACTCAAGTATTTTACAAATAATTCTAAGAATATCGGGTCATCAAAGATACAAGAGCCTCACTGAGCCCCTGCTGGTATTATTGGGTATCAATATCTCATCCTTAATCTTTTGCAAGTCTTCAACGTGTGGCAACTTAAAAGCGCGTTCTTTAGTTTGACGTCCTCTAAGATGTCCCGTACTGTTTGTACGCAGATAGCGTGTAGAGTTCTCTCTATCTCCTCAACTTTATGAATGACAAGACCATGTTGATCCAAGTCTATGTCTCCACGATCGGAGCAGAGGATTGTTTCCAGCCACGCAAATCCCCTGGATTAATGTTGTCTGTACATGGGGCTTTTGTACAACTCCTGCTTACCTCTTGTTTAAAGGACAGCAAACTGTTATGTATCTTTTCCGAGTCTCCGGCATTACTTTCAAACTCTCCTTAATAGACATGTTATTTATGTTATGATAGCTAAAGGCATAATTTTTAAAAGTATTGCCCGGTTCAAAGTCTCTTGAGGATAGTAAATGGCTATTTGATTATCAGCAGTGTGCCTTGGAGATTTGGATTAAAAAATATTAGGCTATTCAAATATTTTTAGGCTTAATTTTAATAGGCAAGCCTATTTTTTTAAAAAGTAAGGTATATATTTTAGCTCTAAAAATATATACCTTACTTTAAAAAAATGTCTTGCTTATCCACACAGCTCTACTGCGACTCCTGTTCAATTTATTAATTTTAATAGGGAAGATTTGGGAGAGCAAAAGGGTGTGTTGTGTGAATGTGTGTGGGGGACTCAGCATTCATGTACGCTGTTTTTTCTTCTAATAAAGTGCTTCCTGTTTTTTTTCTGCCTATGTAGTCGACCAAAATAGGTCTGTGTTCTGTGTCTGGAGGCGACCAAAATAGGTCTGTGTAAAGCCCTTTGCCCTATTCATTCCATTGCAACATCACATTTTCCTTTCCTTCCGTACCAATTTGATATTTTTCTAAACAAAATGGTTAAGCTGGGTAATTCGAAGGCTGCAAACTTTTATTCTACTTGTTTCAAATGCAGACATGCCTCATGTATGTAGAAAAGTAAAATAAAAACCTGAACAATTTTTGTATAAAAAAAATCATGTTGTATGCATCAAGGACAACTGAAAAGTTGAGGTTCTTGATGCGACGGGATTTATATAATGATGAAGCGTACTTAAAGCCACGAGCTTTGCTTGCTTGTTTGTTCAAAGGGTTAGGGCCCGCCGTAACTGACACTGCACTGGTTTTCGTTTGAAGTATGATTTGAATAGTTTTGTATTTCTCTTTATTCTTCAATAATGTAATCAAGCAAGGTGGATCACCTCTATCTGGAAAATTAATGAGCATCAGCTTACGGTGACTGTAGGACGAAAATTTGTCCTGTTTTAGAATGGATATTTGATAACTTGTAACCGTTAATTATAATTCTTTCTAGATTGAAGTAATATATAGGAGGGAAGAGTGATGAAAGTGAGTCACATACAGATCAGGCTAGTGAACTGCCCCCTCCCTCCCCCCATTAAGACTAGTGCGGTAAATCTCCTCTAAAAGTACTATTTTTATTATGGAACTCGTGTCTGATCTCATTATCTAGTAATGTAATAAGGGTGAGAGGGAAAGGAAGAGAAGAGAGATAGAAGTGAGAGAGAGACAGAGAGGGAGAGAGAGAGTGAGAGAGAGAGAGAGAAAGTGAGAGAGAAGAGACAGAGACATAAAGATAGAGGAAGAGGGGATACAGCAAAAGCGTTAACGATACATGTAGTGAGAAGACAGTCAGCTTGACGAAGATAGAGAAAAAGTGACATAGTAGAAGGGGTAGAAGAAAGGCATGAGCTCAATTCTAATTTCACTTTCTGGTTAAAGTAATGATTATACACAATCTAAAACAGCCTCATCAACTGATGAACAACATTACAAGGCATGAAAAAAGTCCATACAAGTAAAACCCTTACAGAAAACCAGAACTTTTCTCCCAACCAGGCTCTCTTTAAGTACTTCGTCCGCCACGTTTTCTCCGAGAAACCCTACAAAGAGACTTTAAAAAATCGTCATTGTTAAAACCCACACCACTCGGCCTTTTATCCTGTACACAAGCAGCTAGCACTAGCAGTGTCTTCAATAACAATGGCAAGCGTTTCTCTCTTCATGGCTAAGATCTGGAGCTAGATCAAGATCTAGTTCCCCGTCTTTTTATGTCTTAACCATAAAAGAAAGGCAAACACCGTGGCACTTAAGGGTTTCCCCCTGTGGTAGGAGGAGTGATTGACAGTCTCGATACGGCACTCCACTGACTCTTGTGTCCTCTGGCTTAACGGACTGGATTTGCCCCGAGTATGAGAGAGTTCGTCACAATTCATTGGTTACCTGCCACAAAATAACGTCTCTCCTTTATTTCTAGTTTTCTTGGCGATTCTTTGACTGCGCATGACTGTGGCGTCTAGGGTCGCTTCAAACTCACTCTTGTAATTTGCAAGGCTCCCAATTCGATTTTGTCATGCCGGCTCTTATCGAGTATTCAGAGTAAATAAGGATGTTGAATTTTCGTTTACTTTCCCGCAGTCGGTCAACTTCAGACTCAAGAACATGTAGACTTAGTAACGCTAACAAATTGTGGATTAAAGTATTTTTTTTTTAGTAAAACGACATCCCGTTAGATTTTTACCAGGCTTGCCTGGGTTGGGGAGAAAGGGGTCAGCTTTACGAAAATCTAAGGGCAATTATAGTTTTACTTATCAAAAGGCTGAAATTGAAACAAACTATACCGGCCAAACAGATTTTTCAACTTCAATGTCATCCCGAACTCCAATAAATCTAATCGTAAACGTTGTCCCAAAATGAAGCTCGAACAGGTATTATGTCACACAAGATGCTCTTTAGTTAGTAGAAATTTTTTATTCATTGAACCATCTGAGAAATTCAGCTCTGTACCGTCAAACGGGATGGTTATGTTCCCTTCAATATAATTCTTTGAATCATCACGAAAAGCAAAACCAGTTATAAAGAAAAAAATGTGCTCATAATGAGCAACAACTTTACTTTCTGTATACTCGTACATGACATATGTGTGAACTAAACTTTTAAAAAATAAAATTCATATTATTGTATGAAAATCCATCACGCGCTAAATATTTTAATGCTAATCAAAGTTACATTAAATTTATTCTCCTTTTGTTCCTATCATCTAGCTTGGTATTGGTCTCTTTTTTCCTTTCACAGAAATAAATCATTATAAGCACTTTACATTTCCCCCCATCTCGTTCGATATTGCAATTCTATACCGTTTAATAGTGCCACAATAGCCATTGCAAACAACGATTTCCATTAGCAGTAATGCAGATTGTTGTTTCGTTTTAAAACTAAAACAGAGTGAGACATAGGCTAATGGTAAATTATCATTTTCTTGAAAGTGGATGCAAGATATCAAAGATAAAAAAAATGACAGTGAAACACAACCAAAGGCATAAATGTCTATCGGTTAAAACTTATCAGTCTCAGTTGAATTGCAAAAACCCAGAAGAAGAGATTTTTTTTGGCAACAGCTGTCTTTTTTTTTTTTTTTAAAAAAGAAGAGTTGGAAAAAAGTGACTTACAGTGCCCCCTTCGACAGCCAGCAAAGTCAGTTGCAGAAATGCTCAAACAACATTTGTGGCTATCTTGAGCAGCTAATACAACAAAGATAATTTGGTCTAAGTTTGAATTGTGTTGTGCTTTGTGGTTTCTTAGACATAACCATAAGAAAGTTATTTATCGAGCAGAGGTGCAGACACCGTGGCTCGTTCTTTTTGCGCTAGAATATTGCGAGCCCCATACGAAGACTAGCATCCTCAACCAACAACTTCCTTTCAATTGTCATTCTCACCTCCAGATCTACATCAACTGGGTCAACTCAGTCCTCGGCGAGGCTGGCGGTCACGTGGATGGGGTGGAAGCTGTGCAGGATGGGAAGGTGCTCTGTGACCTCATTGATGTCCTTGCACCGGACGCTGGCCTCCTGGCCAAGGTCAAGGTCAGTCCAAATTAATGCTTACACTTTAAAGAAAAGGGGAGAGGAGGGAAGGTTAGCACAAAAACAAAAGCAGCAAGCTATCAACTTTTGGTGGTAATATTGATGACATTTCAATCGTGGTAAAGAAAAAATATGCATTTTAAAATTTTAAAAAGTGTGTTTCAAAGCTTGTGCTTACAAAAGGAAAACCAGATGCTCTATCATTTGGGTAAGCATTGTTTTACACAGCAGCATGGCGATGGATTTAGCATATTAGAGTAACAAATGTGCTACATCAAATGATAATATTAATACGAAAATTTTTTATTCGACTGACTAACTTGATCTACTACCTTGTAACACAATTCATCTGTTACTTCGGTCGCTAAAATACCTACCAATTTTGTTCCTGGCTTGACAGGTCAACCCAGAATCATAACTCTTTAACAAAAAGTTACAACTTTTTAAAGTCCTGATCATTTAATTGCTGTACCGGGACCTTATCATGAACACGTTCATTTCCATTCTTGCGTTCAAAACGGCTTGCCCCTTGGAAAAGCTACAATATTCAAGAAAGAAAGGAAAACATTATCGGGCTTGATAGATATGCCTAGGCCTATATGGCTGAGCATCTACAGTGCTTTATCAAGTAAAATGCTGTTGTTGCTTTACACAGGCTTTGCAATAGGTCATAACCAACCAGAATACTTTTTGAATTTACAGAGAAGCAGTTGAAAAATCACTTAAGTATACGAACGAGATTTTTTTCTTTGCTTATAGCTGGGTACTTATTTGAAAGCACGACACGTTTTTAACTCTGATTCAAGCCATGCCGTTGAGCTTGTGTTCTGATTAACTTTAGCCCTTCTGGACATTACAGAATCTCTTTTCGTATGGTAAGTTAAAATGGTTGTAGGTCATCTTTATTGAAAGACTTATAGGAGACATTTTAACTTTTGGTCTAGTTTTTGACTTATTTCTTGAGTCTTCTCACTAGCCTTTTTCTCTCCGTCTAGACCTCCCAATTACCGTCTAACTTCTTTAATCTTACAAACCGACCTCCTGAAATTCTGTCTCTATTTGACTAACTTATACTTTTTTATTATAACATTCTAACGCTTGATTTTTGCTTTATTTTTATTAACTCCAATCTCATAACCTCTATCTCCATACTCCTTCCTAATGTTTTCTTTCTCACCAACTTCCTCACTTGCCTTTACTATCTTTTTCCTTTCTAGCTTTTTCTTTTCCTTTCCCTTTTCCTGCTTTTTTTTTCATTTTCACCTTTTTAACCTTGTATGCATTTTGCATACGTTTCCGCCAGCCTTTTCTTCTGCCAACTTGAGAGGCTAAAACAAACTGAGGTATCGGATATTACATTGGACCTGCTTCCACTCAATGAGTGCAAAAAATCAATAACCACATTACCGGCCGTCAAATGAAGAATTTATTCTTTTCTATGATATTAGGCAATCATATTAACATTGGTTGACACCATGTGTGGTCTCCATGTCACTTAACGTAATTTGTCGCCATCAAAAGCTCAATTAAAGCTCGAGCGTAGGAAAATACAATTAATGCAACGATTATTCCTTCAAGCAAACGACCCATATAAGTATACAATCGATTTAAAAGCATGCAGGATAGAAGTCCAGCACTTCCTTCTCTCGGATTTCATTTGCCTTTAAGTGTATCGCACGGAACTTTTACAAAATTTCCCAGGATGAATTGCCAAGAATAGATTTGTTCGATGGGTTATTATTCTTTTTAGGTTATTTTAAACGTCGCCTTATAAGTCAACACTCCACCTGACATCATCTTAGTCACCCATCTTTACCATCAGCATAAGCGTTTTTGAATTTATCATCATCATCATCATTATCATCATCATCATCATCATCATCATCATCATCATCATCATCATCATCATCATCCTCCTCCTCCTCATCATCATCATCGTCATCCTCACCATCATCGCCATCATCATGATCATGATCATCGTCATGATCATCATCATCATCATCATCATCATCATCATCATCATCATCGTCATCGTCATCATCATCATCAACAACAACAAAATCACCACCACCATCATCATCATCATGATAAGTGTTATGATTGATATTAATATCATCTCCATCATGATCTCTTTGATAGCGGTACCATAAATATTGTTGTTTTCAGTATCACTACCACTATTTACAATATTTTTAACTCTTTTTACCGTCTCCATCATCAGCTGTCTCTATCCTTATAGGTTTTGTTATCTTATAATAGAAAACGACTATTCCATTTTTATATTTTTGATTCCTTGATGTTATTCGCCGGTGATTACTAACGGAAGCATCTGAAACTGAAAACTAATATATAGCTTTCAAATGCACAGCTCAGATTTTTTGCTCTCAATATTTCTCGTTTTCGGATTGAAGGGTATATCTTTATCTTTTTTCACTTTATCTAAGTAGCTTAACTTTATTCCAAGCTTCATTCTCTTCATTTTATAAGATTATATAACAAATTTCATGCTTTCCCTCTTTTTTAATCAATATTGAATCTTCTTTGATATGCTTATTTCAAAACTTTAATACTTCTTTGCCTCTTTCAGGCAACTGGTGACTGCACACCCCTGTCCTACATCAAGACAGCGTTGGATCACATGAAGAGTCATGGCATCAAGATTAAATTCCCTCCCGAGGGTAAGGAAGCTTTTAAAATCAATTAATCGATCTAAGTATTATTCAATGTACCGAGATCATCATTCTGTTGAGGTAGTGTATTAGTCGCTCTTATTACAATTATAGGTTTGGGAGGGGGGGGAGGATAATGATAAAAGATGTTGTCTTAAAGCATCTGCAAGTTGTAGGTTACTAAAGCTATTGTGAAACAAATTTAAGAATAGAATTGGACACTGAAAGTCTTTGCTTTTGCCCACTCACTTCCTTGTGCCTTAAAGATCTAACATGGCTGTGAATTAACCTCTTCACAAAAATATGAATTATTTGTCGATTTGTGAAGTTTTTTTATTCTCTACAGATATCATGCATAACGAGATCAAGTCGTTGCTGGATATACTATGGATACTCATTCTAAATTATGGAATTCATTTCATAGGTGACTATTTAATTAAAATCTTAAAACAGACAACAATAGACTCTATGTAGAATCCTAGTTGGAACGAAATAAAATCACCATGATATAACTTTTTAGGTGATTCAGAAACAAAGTTCGATAACCAACCACTGCAGAGTTTAAAACATTTGCTATTAATCAGGTTATGGTTTTTGGCTTTAGCTTCATGCTATATTGCACTCGCTTTGAAAACAATAGATCGGCAAAAAAATTTACTTATTTGCAAACAAATAAAAATGTCCATTCTTGACAACGAGTAAACGAATATACAAGAGTTACAATAGTCAGATTCTAGGTTGTTTATGTTACGAAATGCAGTGCTCAACTTGTATAAGGAGCTTTTGTATACATGTATTTGTTCGCTGAAAACTGCCCAAGCCAATCAATTAGTTTAAGCGAGAATTGAATAAAGGATTTATTCAGAATTCTTAACGACAAGTTTTTAGATTGTTTTAATTTTGAAATAATCCTATATTGTGTTGGTTTGTTTAAATTTTGAAAGAGTATTAAAAATTAGGTGCTTTCAATCATTCTAAATTTGAAACTTTGCATTGTGTTTTTTAATACACGTTTTCTTTTAAATAATTTGTTTACAATTTTACCTTTTGCCTCTGGTTACAACTCTATTTGTTGACACGTATTAATTTATCTAGGTGTACTTCTCTTCGCTCCTCTTTTTCCTTATCTGCCTCGTTCTTTTGCCTTCTCTCTCTCCCCTTTAACATTTTTATCTTGGATTACTCTCTTCTCTAAATTTTTTTTTCATGTCATTAATTCATTTTCTTGTCAATAGCTAGCCTCTAATTTTATCCCTATTGTCACAGCTTAATAGTTTCCATATTTCCATTTATCCCTCTTTCAATCAACACAAATAAAAGTCTTGTCTTTTCTCAGGCCAGAATGCCTTTCAGCGCAGTGTCGGCATAGGAAAGAAACAGTTACTGGAATGGTGCCAAGATGAGCTGGGGACAACATTCGATCACAGAAACACTCTGACCTTTAAGTGAGTCCCCATCTGAACTTATGGAACTGTTCCATGAACATTATAAAATTCATTAAGAGTAGTTCCCCTTGAGAATTGGTGAGTTTTTAGGATTAGATTGAGCACTAGAGTTATTCAAGTAAACTACCTTGCCCAAAGAAGATTTCACTGGTGATTCCACCTTTTGAATTTTCCCACAAATGAGAGATTTGTCCTGAAACAGTCCCATATATCTCAAAATATTTTTGGAGGGATAAATAAGCCAAAAATAACACAACTCAAAATACAGCTCATTACTCATCCTCCCCTGAACCCTCACCCATCCACCCACCCACACACACACATTCAACAACGAAGCTATTTACTTTCTTCACTCTAATTACTCTTGCAAGGATGTTTAATTTGTTAACACACATAAAAAAATATAAAAACAAATACAATATGAGACTTTAACTCTAGCTGCAAAAATCAAAGCTCTTTGTGTCTTATCATAAAATAATTTTGATTCGTATTTTGTGTACGGACAATCAAGCAATGGTTTCTGATAAAGGGATAGAAATTTTCCTCAGACATTATAATCGTTTCCATAATTTTTTTTCTATGTAAAGGCTGACAATTATGAAGAAATGGCACCAAAGGATTATTTTGATTGTGACAATTACAACGACAATTGTATTTTCATCTTCTTTTTCTACAAAGCAACATGTCTTAATCATTTGGGATTGAAAACATAATTCTCTTGGCCTTATAGGCCTAAAACCATGATGTTTTAGTGACTCGCGCTTTCGCAAGAATTCTTTGCCAGGTCTTAATTTTGTCCAAAATTAAAGCCCTTGTTGATGTTCGAATGCCGCCTTTCACAAAATTGACGGAGCAACCTTTTTTCAATAATGATTTAAAAATAATAAAAATGAAAAACAGTCTGTGCCTAGGTATTGAGTCAGTTATTCCGAACATGCGGGTGCACAGATGGAGAAAGAACGTTCACAGAACCTTTAGTCTTACAAGTTGGAGTTACAAATATTTTTTTTTACTTAATCTTAGATCTTTAGGGGGCATGGAGGAGCCTCACATTACAGATGGTAAATGTTAGATAGAATGCTTCAGACTGAAAGACATGGAGTGCAATCAAACTTAAACTGCTCCCACTAAGCTGTAACCCACAAAAAATCAACTAGGCTGCTGTTGGCAACTCATCAAATTTCATCAATGTAAATTTAGGTGCGGAAAAGATTCAAGTTTTTATTACTTCTTTCCTCCCTTCCAATCCAGTCTGTGCAATGGCAACTGGTTTGTGAAACTGCTAGAGCGGGTGGCGGGCTGCAGCATGCAGAAATCCAAGGTACATCACTGTAAATTTAAAAAAAATGTTACGATAACTTTTACTTGTATTACTTCTCTTGGTCTTCACCTCTCATATTTTATTCCAATTTTCTTTTTTTTTCCACTACACTTACTTAAAAAAGCTCCAACAAATATTTTGCAAAAAAAAAGTAACTATAATATGACTGTAAATAAGTTTCAAACTTTGCTTTTTCCCCACGGACTACATAAACGAACTATCTTATTTGGCTTGCTGACTTTCAAAAGCTTTTTGTTAATTGTTTGAAAATAAGCCTCCTTGTCTTGGAATGCTTACGCTAGTATAATCATGTATTGTTAAAAACATCGTGCAGCACTTGCTTTCTAGACCGAAACTAAGCAGACTAATCATAAAACAGAATTTGGTTGCTGCTACTAAAAATCTGCTCTAACTTTTTTTTTCTACTCAGGACACGGCAGAGTATATTGATGCTCTATTGACGGAGATTCAAGACAGATACTGCATTATGAAAGATATTATTCGGTAAGTCTTAGTTGCTTACGTTGGTACGGCCAGGTATATGGTTTTTTTATGTGTTAAGGCATTAATCGAAGGAAATCCAAAATGAAACATTAATGAAGTTTTTCAAGAAATATAGAAAGAAACATCATTCTGTGAGCCGACGAGGCAAATCATGCACAATCGTCCAGACGAGGTGTTTAGCTGCATGTTTGCTATTTTTTTTTACTTGAAACAGATTATTTCGGGCTATTAAGTGCAGGTAGTTAGATATTCTGCTCCGTTTATCTTCTGTGAAGTTATACAGTTAAAAAAAAAATCTTCTCGTACTGATCACTTTAAATTGACCTTTAAAAGGGTTCTAGATCTACTTGTTGACATTGTGGCAATGCAGTCGGGTTTGTTTTCACACATACACAATTAAGCAACTGAGTAACTCTTGGCCTTTTGCAGCTTTTGAAGCACAGACGATAAAGAGATGCCATTGATGCAGAACAATAAGAAGAAAAGTGACCTCAATTCCAATGTCAGGCAGGCCATAGAGATTGAGCTATTAGTTTTGAAAACTAAAAAAATCGGGTCTTTAAAAAGAAAAAAAAGCCTTTTCTGATAACCCAGACCTGAAACAATGCATCCCTATAAGTTTGTTTGATACAGGAGATTAGTTTGTGGAAATTGGTCAAGAATTGTTGATTATGTACTATTATTACAATTGTTTTCACTGCAGATACTGTTCTTTGATTGTCTTGGGCAGTGTTATCGATATGCTGGTGGTCTTAAGCACCAAAAAAAAAAACCCAACAAAAAACGCAGCATGGGTCAACGAACTTCTACTCGAAATATGAGGATTGCTCAAGACCAATTAAGAAAGTACATGTACCAATAAATGAGATTTTACTTTTTAAAGTCATTAACACCGCAATCTTCGAACTATGTGCAATAACGATTAAAAAAAAGGCAAAAAGCTGACATGGTTCTGTTTTTGTTTTTCAGTACGACAAAACGCCACACAGGGCATTTTTTAATAAATGATACAAAAGATTTTAATAAATATATATATAAATGTAAACTTTGCTTTTTTGTTTACCTCCAGGGCTAGTGATATTGTGGATGGAACAGTAGATGAGCACACGCTTATGATTTATCTGTCCTTAACGAGAAGAAGGGTGAGTTCATCTTTTAAAAAAAACATTAGCCGTGATACAGATAGGATCTGGATGTTTTGCAAAAAAAATGTCTTTTCTTTTTAACGACAAACACGTCTGCAAAAATAGCAATTGGGAATGAGATTAGAGCACAAATTATCGTTCATGTTGGCAAAATCCCTCTTTGAAGTCAACTGCTTGCGGAGAAGAACGATAATTTTGTGCTGTTTTCTCATTCCCAATACATGAACCGTAGGGACCGGTCACATTGGACGGAATAAGGTAACGCGAAACGCCGAACGCACTTCAGTGCATGTGGGAAAACCAAATGAACGTATTCATTCTTCGTGTAGAGTTTCTTTAAAAAATCCAGCTGGAGTGGGCTTTTTTTTTTATAAATTATTTAAAAAATTGTTTTGATTCTATTTACACTTAAATACTTGGAATCCACACCAAAGATCAATGAAAAGCTATACAATTTACTTTATAAAACTTTGCTGAAGGAAATTTTTAAGATTAAAAAAAAACCCCATGAAAATCTTTTGGTGAAGTTTAGGTAAGACAAAACTTTACAAAATACTAATACGTGGACAATTGCCTAGAAAAACAAGAAGGA
>BMAT01013244.1:321725-340022 GCA_019649035.1 Elysia marginata | reverse complement strand
AAAAAAAAAAAAAAAAAAAAAAAAAAAGAAAAACATTTGTGTTGCATTTCGTTTTTTTCACCTTTGCAGCCTAATTAACGTTGGTCATAAAGCAATGTTGGTCTTTATATTCTTATAGCTGCCTCCTTTAATCCGCCATACGACTCATGCTTTTCAGTAAATCTTGTATATTAAAAAAAAACAAGCTTGTTGTACGAAGAAATGCGCAATTTGATGAAGACTCTGAGGATCTAGACCTAGATGATTTTCCACAAGTTTCTTACAACTAGGGGAAAAAAAATTCACTCAAATCATTTTTGCACGGATTTGTGTAGTCGATCACATTCAATGTCTAAACAAATCTTCTAGGTGTTTTTATCGACGCCATTCCGAGATCTATGATAGTTAAATTCAATGATGGTCTAAGATTTTTACCAGCTGATTACACCTATAAGGACTTTTATCTAAGCATCAAAACTGTTGTTTTCTGTTTTAAACTAAAGTTTATGCTATAAACCTTAGGAAGTTCATCCTTTGGCACTCGTCTCTGTGTGCGTGTCAGTTTCTCTGTCTGTCTATCTATCTGTCCGCCTGTCTGCCTGTCTGTCTGTCTCTCTTCCTATCCCTCACTCTTCTGCCACTTCTTTAGCTCTCTTTATACTTTATGCCAGCTCGGACCATCCGTACTGCATGTAATTACTACTTATTCATTTGCCACTGTACTATTATATTATGTATGCAGATGTATGGGTTTGCTATTCTCTTGATTAGTGTGCCTGCATCTTGGATCCAAAACAATATGCCAATATTGGACAATAAAGTTTATCTTGTTATAACGTATCTTATCTTTCCGCTAACTATTTAAACCTAGTCCTATTTATAAATGTATACACTTTTCCCATTTGTACTCAAACTTGTCTTGCTTGTGGCGTATCCCTTTTAGGCGTCCAACTCTGAGCGTCACAAAAGAAGAGAAATGCTTAGCACAGATGGGAAGGCAGCTGCCCTGGCCAAGGTACGAGGATGTCTAAAAATTCTTCTTAACATATTAAAACCCAATGTCGTGGAATTTTCTTGCTAAAACTTTAAGTGTTAAGCTTTGCGCATTGTTTTTCAGCTCTCCGGAGCGATAAAAAACACTTTCATACTTCAACGTTAACCTAAGCTCTTGCACTTGAAAGATTAGGGTCCCACTTATAGAAAAAAAAAGAAAATCGTCGCTATTTTTTAATTTTTATTTTTCAAAGGAAAAAAAATAATACAGACTAGACTGCTGTTTGTGGCCCTTTAATAATGACTCCTTGGTGATAGGTACTATACAATTAAAACATTATAGGTATTATTGGAAAAGAAGTATTTTTCTTTAAATATCAACTTTCTTTCATCGATTATTAGCGTGACTGTAATCATCAAGTAGGGCTAAATCTATCTAGTACCTACTAATTGTCTAAAAGATGAATGGTATTTTTCGTTAAACATTCCCTCTTTTTATATCGCTAGACATCAATTAAAATCAAAGCCTTACCTCCTATAGGACACACCTTGATTGGTAGGAAACTAAAGTAAACTTCATGTTAAATTTTGTTTATTCCTAATTAAGCCTATGGGACTGTTTCAGTACTAACCTTTTTTGTGTGTAAAATTCAGAAGGTGAGCTCACCAGCAAATTCTTCAGTTGGCGAGGTTTATTTAAAAACTTGTGCTAAATCTAAGCCTAAAAACTCACCACTGTACAGGGAGAACTACTCTAAAAGAATTTTTTGAAGTTCATGGAACAGTCTCATTGACGACTGTAATGAGCTTCCACAGTATGCCTACTTGTTTCTTCTAAAGACGATGACATAATCAAGATGTATTTTTACGATACGTGAACCCGTTTCGTCTCAACCATACGGGTGTTCTGGATAAATTTTAGCGTAAGAAACAGAAAAAAAAAACTCTATTATCCAATGCGACAATTTGTTACTTTGTGGTTACCCATTCGGGTATAACACTTGAAACTTTCGCAGAAAGAGCAGGAGTAGAGTGAGTTTGTCCAGGCTGAAAGTAAAAACGAGACCAGAGCACTTTAAAAACAATGAAACGGAATCCTGAAAAAGTCAACACCTCAGGACCTAAAAAAATGTGTTGACGTTAAGCAACAGTTGGTTTGAACCATTACAAAGATGTAAAGAAATGCAAAATGAGACTTTAAAACTGAGTTGACTCCAACCAAGAGTTTCCGTTAAAGATGTTGATTTTGAACTGGATTCCACTGTATAAACTTGACAGCGTTAAGCTTTTGAGAAACCCTTGGTTACGTTCTTTGCGCAATTATTCCGTCACTTCGATGGCCGAAGTAGGGCATAATCACGCAGCTTTTCCACATTCAGGTCCATGCCAGAGATTTTAGCTGTAGATATGATCGCTGTACACAATGAGTTAGTTCAATATTAGATTAGCAGAGAGGATTTTACTGAGCATATTCTCACTATGACGAGTAGAAGCAAACTTTGAATAAAATTAAAAAAAAAGAAGATTTCTTTCATTTAACAGGTTAGCATCATTCGATTTCAAGTTGCAGAGTCTAGAATGGGGACACAAAAAATTGAAGTTAAGCTGATTGTTAAAAAATGCCTTTATTTGTCGATATTCCATTACAGATCCATTTCTTCGAAAAGCGCGCGCGTTCCCTGTCGAACGATTCACAGAGATCTAGGTCGGCAGACTCGGCGTCAGAGCCCCGTGTTAGCCGGGGACGCTCTCTGTCCAGCGGGGGATCAACGGGACGCTCCAACTTTGACCAGGCATGGCCGCCATCACCGTCACAGCGGACCCGGGCCAGGAGCTTGTTTGACCAGTTGGGAACCGGGGATGGGAACGAAACTTCTGATTGGTCCTCCACAGGTTCGCTAGTGTCTGGTCGAGAAAAAAGTTCGCCAAAAGACAGAGCTGAGGGAGACGGAGCTGGGGGGTTCAAGGACGAAATGCTTCACCAGGTCATCAGCGAGAGAATAACAGAAGTGACGGAAGATCGGGAAAGGAGGAGTTCACTGGACGAGTTGGTCGCATCAGCAGAGAAAAAGCTCGGGAAAGAAGCCGAGTCGCAAATGCTCAGCGAAAAGGAGACAGATACCCTTTCAGATTTCTCCAGTAGCTCTCTTAGTAGAGATAGATCTGAGCTTTCAATAAGAGCAAAGTCGGCTGAGAGTGAAATAAAACGGCCCAGCCGTTCCGAGGCTCATGCTCCCGGAGCAACTCCTGCTCGAGTCAGTATTAGAAATGGCAATGGAAACTCGGCTAGCAGTAAAATTAGTCCAGACAACGAACTTAGAGCTTTATCTCATAACCGTCAACAAAACGGTGGCTTGTTGAACAAGGACAGAACAATCGAAGCAAAACCTAAAAACGGGAGCACTAGGGTAAGCCCAATACTCACACCAGAGACGGCTGGTCTTCACTCGAGCACACCAGTCCCTCTTCTTCATACTACACCAGCAAAGACTAGAGAGGAGAACGTTACGATACGAATCAAACGGCCCAGAGACTACATCCACCAGTGGGAAGACACCATAGACCGGCTCTCTAACGTTTCTGTAACAGACAAAATGGGTTCGCCTAGAGCCCCTCTGATTAGCTCCTATGGCTCATTCAAGCCCAATGGCACCGCTACAAGATCCAGATCTTATGAAAGCAGCACACCGCCACCCTTCATCGATAACACGAACGGTTCATCATCCAGTTACAACAGAGGAACTATGGAGCTCCAGCGTCGGAGTAAATCTAATACTCTTCCAGCGAGGGCACCTCACATTACAGTATCTCCTGCGTCGTCCGTTAATGGTGCATATAGAGAGGCTGTTGGCAATGGAGGTGTTTCAACTTCTTCTCATGCTTACGCCCCGCCACCAAGAAGCGCAGGTTCGGAGCCATACCCAGAGCCAGCGCTGGCGTCAATCTTAGACCGTCTACCTCCGGAGATGCGACAGCAAGCAAGGGATGCATCAAAATTTCTTATGCAAAGCACGGGGCCAGAAGTCATGGCATTGATGGATGCGATCAAGCGTGCAAGGACAACAGGCCCTACCCAAGAGACGCAACCAGCACAGACAAGATACCAGCCTCCATCAAACGACGCCATGGAGCAGACCATCCTGAAAAGGCGAGACCTTGCTCCACCTGCATCTCAGTCAACAGGACCTCGTGTCCGCTTCCAACCTCAGTCCCGTTCTTTACCCAGCCATCCAATTATTCAGCTAGAAGGAACTTCGTCTTCCTCACCTTTACCACCTACCTCACCGCGTGTCCAATCAAGCTCTCCACGTAGAAGGGCTGCGCAAACTTCTAATGTCCCCACAGAGGAAGATAACCACGAGAGAGGTTCTCATCGCATGCTTTCCATATCACCAAGAGGGCAATCAAGGTCCAGATCTCTGTCTCCCAGAGCTTTTAGAGATGCCTCCGGCTCAACGGGTAACGCTCGCGGCACTAATGGGGTGGCAAGAGCCAGCAGCCCACGCTCGCTCAGTTTGCGTGAGGATCTTTTAATTAGAAATCTTAACATGCACAATAGAGTTGTGGAAGATGAAAGACCATCTGCAAGACTGATGGCTCTTACTTCCTCTCCACGAGTTGAGGCCCCTATCGAATCCCCAGGAAGACTACACATGGCATCACCAAGACGCCCAGCGGAAGTCACGCGTTTGGAACTTGGACTTGATTCAGATCGAAGTTATGCTAGCCACGACGGAGTAAATGAAGATGGAGCCATGACCCCGCCACCATTGAGACGAGGGGGCGGGGGCGCTGGTCGGATGCCGCGTAGGGAAGCCTGGGAGCAGCAGAAAAGAAGGAGAGGCGACACTAGGATTCCATCCACATCAGCACCACATGAGGACATGACAACCCCCGAAGGCCAGTCTAGATTTATAGAAGTCTTGTGCAAGGAAATAGATGCCCTGAAAGCCAAAGTCGACTCTATAGAGGAAGATAGCGGCCGTCGCAATGTAAGCAGAGCTTCTCGGTCGCCTAGTACAGGGCCAACCGCCAATACCCGCTTATCCTACTCTTCCTTGGATGTTCGAGATGAAGACAACAGAATGGTATTCCAACCCTACCGCTACTCCACATCTCACGCTCAATCTATCAGTCCCCGCCGAGACCGAGCCACATCTTGCCCATTGCTCGAGACAAGCAGTCGATCTTATCTTTTGTCTGGAACTCGTTCATCTCCGAGAGGCGCCACTGGTAATTCAGCACGCTACCGTACACCGTCAAGCATGGAGCGCAGCACGAACACGCTGGGGCAGCTTTCCATTGATACATCAGCCTCTACCAAAAGAGGACCAATGTCTCGCCAATCTCCAGGCGGAGGAACTGGTATCGTGCTCGGCTACAGCAGTCCAGCCAGAAGTGTAACCCCAGAGGTATGGGGCAATGATCTGAGCTCACCGGGCCAGGGATTCGATGTGGAGCGTCAGGACGGATGGAAGCGGCTTATTTCAACACGGAACCTGAACGAACAGCAGACGATCGAGCTGAAGCAAGCCTTAGCATGCGCCCTGGTGGAGAATGACATCCTTACGGCCAAGCTGAACAACGCCCGTCATGAGATCCATGACAAACTGCACCACACCAACGGCGTGCTGGATGACTGTCGACGTCATCTTGCAAAGTCCCAGGCTGAGAACCAAGAGCTGAGAACAATGCTGGAGCAAGAGAGGAGTAAAAGCCAGGGATTTGAGGCCAGAATTAGAGATATGGAGAGCACCATGAACGAGGTAATCAGAACAGTTGTTTCTATTTCTTTTCAGTTTAAAAAAATCCTTTGAAGATTTCCTAATTGTTAAGTTACCATTATTGTACTTTTCTGTTTTAAAGTATATTTTTCCTTTTAATTTTACCCTAATGCACCGAATTTATCTCGTTGGCCAGATGGCATGAATTATGTAATATTCAACACACCGGACATTCTAAAGAAAGCAAAAGAGCCTTTAGTGCTATCAAGCAGACATATTTTTTTTTCAGATTCTTAAAACCTAGATTAATGCTGTTGGTGTTAAAATCATTATTTTTCTTCTTCTTCTTCTTCTTCTTCTTCTTCTTATTATTATTTTTATCATCATCAACATCATCATCGTCATCATCATCATCATTATTTTTATTGGTACCATTATTATATTATTATTGTTATTATTATTTTTTTTGTTACTATTACTATTATATTATTATTGTTATTATTTTTGTCATTACTATTATTATTGTTGTTGTTGTTGTTATTATCATAAAAGTAATTATTATTACTATTGTCATTACCATTATTATTTATATTATTATTATTATCACTCTAATTTTTACTATTATTACCATTATTATTTTTTTACATGTAGCATTATTAATACTCTTATTATTTGATGTATTATTACTATTACTATTATTATTACTTTGTAGGCACACGATATCCGCACGTGATATCCCATAAACAACAAACACCTTTTGACATTCTAAAGCATTTTTAATATATAAATTTCGATACCACCAGGTAAAGATGGGCAAGCAACAACTGGAGTCTGACCTCAGCGCGACAACATCGAGGTTGAACCGTTCACTCTCTGAGACAAAACCAGGCGTTGAGGCTCTGCGCTCAGACAACAGCAGACTGGTATCCAGACTGGCAGCGATGGAGAATGAAAATGAGACCCTTAGAGATGTAAGAGCTAAAAGTTGTATCTGGGTCATCAAAGAACAACTAATGTCAGTGCTGTAATTGCTTCCACCATAAGCATAACTAGTCATTAGGTTTCGTCAATAAAGTCATTGATTTGCTCCCCAGCTAAAAAAAAATTACAGTATTGTAAAATCTTTAAAATTGAAAAGGGCTGGGACTTGCAAATTTATTGGACATGAATTTAAGATACTTTTGGTTGTAGTTGTCCGTTAAAGGTCAATTTTAGTTATACCTTTTTATATTAAACGATTTTTTTAGTCTTTCCCTAGCCCTTCTTATAATTATCACCCATTATTTCACAAAATAAACTTTTTTCTAATGAGTCTTAAAACGGTTCCTGTTTTTTTTTCTCTTTCTAGGATGTCAAGAAACTAAGGAGCACCGAACATAAAGCGATGCTTACCATGGATGAATTAAGAGAATGTCTCTCTAAGGTCCGCCGAGAAAGACAAGAGCTTTTCGATGAGGTTTCCTTTCTTCAACATCGAGAGCAGACAGCCAGGGTGCGTCGAATCATAGACAACTACCAAGAGAAAGGATCTTTAGATCAGCAGGAGACCGAGCCAGGACTACACGGCTTCCACCTCAATACTTTCAACCGTAACGCCTCTTTCTGCGAAAGTGATGACAGTGACATTATTGAGGATGACATCGAAGAGGAGATCAGTTCCAATAGGCGGACCGTTAGTGCCTTCGGCAAAAGATCTGCCTCACCGCCATCAGGGCGACGTTCACTCAGCCAAGGCCGATCCTTAAGGCTGGACGATTTGTCTCCGACGCGAGGGGACCGCGAAATCTATCCTCATAGAAAGGCCTATACACCCCGCAGTCGAAGTGTCAGTCCCCGACCACGTGATCATTATACTGGTACATCACCAAGATACTTTGACAGTTCCAATGGTGCTGCTGGGGCCGCCGTTAGCCAGAGCTCTTTGATAGACCAAACACTTCAAGAGATAGAGCGCGATCTTCAGCGAGAGCGAGAGACCATTCTCTCTGCAGCTGATTCCGCGTTGCGCCGTCCACGTGGTTCAGGCGCTAGTCTAACAGCATCACCGGCAGGGAAAAGGAAATCCTATTCTTCCACGTCTCCTTCGGGTGCTAAGAAGAGACAGGCCTCTTGGCGCTCCGGAAGTGGCAGTAGATCTCCTTTGGTATTAGGCAGGAGACGGTCGTCTCCAATGTTCTCTTCTGCTCGGCGCTCTAGAGGCAGTTTTCATCACAGCCCTGTGGAAGATCCTATCTACCCTAGGTCTGTTCATTCGCGAGATAACAGCATGGACGGGGCAGCCCGAACTCCTTCAACATCAGCGCTTAACACATCTTTCTCCTCAGTGGACGAGCGCAACTTGGCAGGAAGTCCTAGATCAGCTTCTGCTAGAGTGTCACGGGATTCTGGCAGGTACGTCAAAACACTTCGCAAACATTCTTCGTTTTTATATGCCCTACCACCTTAAAGGCTAGCAATTCTTAGCATTTAAGATTAAAAGGAGAACGGTATTGTGAGCCGTCGCAGTCTTAATTTTTCGTTACTTAAGTAATTCAACTATGCCGTTTTATTCAGTAGAAGCTCAATCGGAGGACACCAGTCGACACCTGCAAGCCCTGCTCGTAGCCCGCGCTACTTTCCTCGGACCTCCCACTCGCCGCCGACACGCCTGGCTCCAAACGAGAAAGAGCAAGCAGAGACCTTCGCCCTGGGTAACGGCAACAAACCAGGGGATGTGGCGGGCATGCCCAGCAAAGGGAGACCCTTGTATACCAAGTCTGGCAAAGGAGAAATAGCTCGAAATCTCCAGAGGGAGTTTGACAAAGAAGACAAGCTCCTCAACTCACTGGCCAATTCATCAGTCGTGCAGAACAAATCTTGGTTTGAGATGCAAAGGTAAGGTTTCTCAACAACAACATCAACAAAATTGGTACTCGTCATACATAAACTTACTAAAAGGATATATTTTTCTTATATGCGAATTGTAATAAAGCAACTGTTCAGGATAACATGCTCTAAAAATATGGCCCATTATCATTACATGGACTTGGATCGGTCCATGCCACACATTTCTATAGTAACCTATTGGGGCAGGAAAAAAACACGATTACCAATTAATCATAATGCTTTTTATCTATAATTGCAGGGTTTTATTTGGAGATCAACTTTTCCGGTTTGAAACATTGAGGTTATTTTTTCATGCGATTGAGCGCCTTTTCACACTATTTATATTGTTGCTCTTACAGTTATTATGAACGTAACACGCAATACTATCGAATGGAGCATAATTACGGCAATTTACCTGGATTAAGGTTCAATATTAAGCTTATACCTCTAAAAATTTGCACATCATATACGCATTTACACACACTCATTTCAATTGTCCCTATTTACAAATTAATATGGACTTTAATACTTTCGTTAATACCTGCAGTTTATTGTTTGCTTTTCAGCAATCGGAATTTATAAGTTGCCTTTGGTCGTTTGGTGCGCTCAAATCATGCGCCTATATTAAATTGGCTAATATTAATGATGTTTCTTAAAACAATCGTTTCAAAAATATAAAAAAAAATTAATTAAAAATGAAGAGAAGAACCATTAATCATAATTATGGCTAAACCAAGGTATTTACGGTAGTTCTAAAGTCTGCCACCCAAGTGTCGACCGGGACGCACGCCTTTTATGGCACTCAGCTTTTGCGATCTGGACGCTGGGTGCACCAACGCAGGCTGGGGGAATTCGCAAAATTTCCAAGTCGCTAAGTGAGGCTACCAATAGAGCTAGGTAAATCTCAATAAATTGATTAGTTCTTCCTCTGCTTTACGTTGGAGTGGGCTATTCTGTTCGCATTTGATATCGCAGCAGGAGCCTTAAAGAACGCTCTAAGTTGTCTGTTAACAAAGGTTCATACAAATAATTTACAAGGAGTATTCGATCGAGTAAGTCAAAGTAGATTAAATTCGCTTTATGCATGTAAAATATTGCCCCTTACTATTCACCCAGTACTCTTTGATCAATACTATTTCTTCACAGGCTAATCTCTCAACTGATCAAGAGAGTCAGGTACTGCAGTAAAAACATTCAGCAAATTTGTATTTTCACGTTTATGAGCACGGGCATGGCATGCAATTTTATGATTTGGTTGTGGAACCCTGGTTTTCTTTGTTTCACCGTTGTATTTTATTTTGTCTTGCTTTTTTCGGCCCTGTCTAAGGTTTTGTTTATTTACAAGAGGGTTTAAGCCGAAAAAATCTCTTCATGGGACTAATGGCTGGTATTGCTTTTTAGTTGTCACATTAATATGTCTTTGATTTAAAAAAAAAATCTGCGGCTTCTCTATGAAACAGAATTTCATTAGTGTGGCTTTGGAATCTAAGGTTACATGCTTAAAACCTCTCATGATTTTTATTTATTTTCATTTCAAAACCGGGAATTAGAACTTACTCAAATGGACGGATTCATCTTCTTTATTCTCTACTCATGTATTATGAGCAGTCAACGGAGACTTTATAGAATTATTAAAACAGACCCCTCATCTTCATAAACTCTATGATGTGACTCCTTTATTTCCATCAGTGTGAAATGAATGAACCTCTCGCTGTGTTAAAAAGCCAGTGACTGCTTTGTTGTTTCTTTTTGCTAAATGAGCCCTTCACCCCACACATCCCCTTAATAGTCATGCTTATTGTTTTAACGACCCCTTGCCCTTTAACATCCCACCCTTTCTCTTATGACCCTTGACCTACGATAACATTTTTCTCAGCGAGTCAGATGGAGACGATACGGGCATCAACTCTAGCATGAGCAGCCGATCGAGCTGTGAGCGCTCTTTCTCCGGAAGGTAAACTCAACTGAAACCGTTTCCCCGTTGCTTTGGCTGTGTTTTAGCCTTTGAGAGGAAGCACGCATGCGTACACAACTGTTTTCTAGTAAAGTTGTCGAGTTTTGTGTGGCGATGATATGGAATTTTGTCTTGTGTATTTTTATATCTAAATTCTTCGTGATAGCTATTAATTATAACTTTATTGACAAAACACAGCACTAACTTTCGGCTCAAACGAGTTCTTCTTTGTTGTACAAAAAAAAATTGCCCTTACTCATCAATATAAATGAGATATAACTGTAAAGAGCAAAGGAAAGACGGTGTGACTGTAAACAAACAACATGTTTTTCCCAGGCCTCGTCGTTTGTGAAAAAAGGTGATTTTTCTACTCTCTTTAATAGAATCAGATAACTGTAATTATTCGCAATTCTGCAAAGTTTCTTCTTGATCAATGTGTATTATAACTGCATTTTCCTCATGTTTATTTTGAATATAACTCGACTAATTTATTATTAGTGCCCAATTAATGAAATTAATATTTCGAATAGCTTATTATATTTCTAAAAGTTCTAAAATCTGTTTTTTCTTTCGTTTTTATTTCTTTTGTGGCAAAAAAGCAACCATAATCTATAACTAAGGGAAGTATTCTTTCCCACCAAAGCTTCTAATACCAGTTTGCTTGCTCTATAGGAATCTCATCGTTAAAATGGTACATCTTATTAAATTAGAGATCCTAACTGTATCGATAATTATAATTCAGGTTACTTTTTTGCTGTAATTTTTAAATATTTTAAATCCAAGAACCGTTGTCGTAAAGTATCGGTAATCAAAGCTTTCCAAATTTTAATGCCGCAACCATAATATTATAATGTTTAGTTGGTTTAAAAAAGTATTATTAATGAAGAAGATCGTAGATGTCATGTTTTTTTTTTGGTTGTCTTCCACTGTCTGTCATTGGTTTTAACATAGACTTTGCACTTGGATAATAATTTTTGTGTATTGGTAGCGTTACAAAAGAAATTTATTTGTTTGATCAGTAGCAAGATACAAACAAAACCCAGTTGTTCTAATATTAGGTCTTCTTTTATTTACCAATGTTGCCCTAACATATTGTACTGGTTTTCAGAATTTTCAACAAAGGTAAAGTACAAACAATCAAAACTTTCTAGAGAAATTCAATCCAAAATTTGAAAACCATTGAAGTACGAAAATTTGTTTGTTTTATGTTTTTTTTAAACAGCCGGTTAAATTGAATTTAACTTGTATTTTAAAGAAACAAACCAGCATAAACCTTCATTACCTTAGCTTTATATTTACTCAAATTTTCAAAGCTAAAAATACTTATGTAGTTTTGAATTTACAATAATAAGGCTTGCTAATTCACTGAAAATTAACAAGTTTTGTCATGTTTTTTTTTCCTTAAAGATTTTTACAAATTTAGCGCTGGTTCCTACTCTTATTGCAATAAATATCCATTGATTATTTTAACGATATGCCTAGTACTAAGATAATAAAGAATAAACAAAATTATTGCAAATTTTTTCTTGATTGGGATCTATACCACTTTATTAACATAAGTTACTCTTATGTGGTTCCCTTAAATTTGTTCACACTAGATACAAATACTAAGGGTCTTGCCATCACTCATACAAAACAAAAAAATAATAAGACAATAGTAAAGAAAACAATTTAAGTTATAACAAATAATAAGCCAATAAAAAATTATCCAATTTAATATTATTTTCTATAATATTCCCGCACAGGAAAGGTGCCAAGAATAATATAAAAAAACACTGATAATTTTTATAGCAATATTAACTTTCATTTTATTTTTTCAGGAAAAAGACTCCTTTCTTGAGCGACCAGCAGCGACGCTATGCGGATGAGCTTATTCAGAAGTATACTGGGAATGTACCTCGTTAGTTTCTATAGTTTCTGGCCCATAGTTGTTTGAATTGATACTATGTTAACCATATTTCCTTAATTTATGTTCAGTTTCTGTTCTGAAATTCCATATTGATTGGGTTTGTTTTTAATCTAATGCACTCCCTATGTTAATTTTAAAGCTTAGCTTTTCACTAGCCCGTATTTGAATTTAAACAACAAGGTGCCCTTCCGTTTTATATATCTTTTTTTTTTTAGCAAAGAAAGATTTTCTTCTTTCCCTATAAACTTTCCTACCGGTATCATAGGATAGTTGGGTAGCCATGGCTTCCCACTTTGTATATTAAACGTTTGGATGAGAACTATTTTTTTGTATTGCTCAGGCATACTTAAATTTGTCTGTGATATTTGATGATGTATTTAAAATTATTTTTGCACCTATTGATTTTTATGTTTGAATATATTCTGTGCGATAATAATATGTAAATTTTTTTACATTATAACGCATGGCCAAATTATTTGTATATTAGAGACTTTTACTCTGTCAGTTTCGGCACCATATTTTTGAAAAGATGTCATTTTTGATTCTGGAATAGAAGAAGCGTCCAATTATTTTCTGACCGGTGTTTACTTAAAAAAAAAGAAGAAACTTACAACCATTTTTTTTCTTTCCCTGTGAAAGACTTTTGTAGTTTTGCCTAATATTCATATTCATAAACTACAGTGACTTATAAAGGTGTTTTGATCTGACAAAATGCTACCAATTGATATGATATTGAGTTATCACAAGATTGTTCTCAATTGAAGTTTAATGCTCTGATAATTATTATAAGTTCTCTAGGCTGTGTGTGATTTCGAGCCTTGTAAGAAAGGGGCCAACTTTTAAAAAAGACGACGATAAACTCTTTTTGTCATGTGTATGTCTGTGATACCTTTTTTTTTTGTTTATCTTGCTACGGTGTGGGACGAGAAATTGTGTTGTATTTAAATGATGAAAGATTTCACAGTATTATTCTTTGAAAACTGCGTTTTAAGAAAAGTTGAATGACATTATACATGTACTACCCGAAAGTGTAATCCGTCCACTTAAAATAATCCTACACGATTGATTATGTATAATTGTAGTAACAGCTGAGTGTATTATGCTGCATTGTCTGTGATGAAAGAAAGCCAAAGCGTGATAAAAGATCACCTGTAATTCATTTACGTAATAATTACTGCTCAAGTGACTAGAATATAACTAAGCTATAAGATAGAATAAATAACTCTTAGTCAAGATAAAATCTTACTTACACAGCCACGCCTAACTAGTAGCCCTACTTATATCCTTGATAATTCCGACTAAATACAGTTAATATTTTTTTTCTTCAAATACGTCCTTTCTTTAAATGAGTTGTATTGATAGTAGTAAGTGATTAAACGTTGTCTGCAGTCTTTTAGCCCACCTCTCTCCTCTCCTATGGCGGGGAGATGACAAGAAATATGTCACTAAGTGTTTACTTTAGAATTGCAAATGTAACTTGAATGAAAAAGGTTTAAATAGAAACCAGTAAATAAGTTTGTCTATTGTAAGTACATGCATTGCCTGTGGGGTAATTCGGTGTGAAGGAACGGATATTTTCTTTGCTGATTATTAACTTTAAATAGATTTAAATGTAAACAGTTAATACAGTACATTTGTATTTCTTACGGGTAAATATTAGTACAACATACAGGTTCACTTTGACTCAAGACTTAAAAATCTCAAGTAATGCTTAAACAGCGTAAATTATTTCCGGCAAAGGGAACGTGTCGCCAAAGCTAGTTTTGACTTAGGCCTAGAGCTTTCAAGATTACAATCAATAATATAATTTAAAAAAGCCCTTTTTGGTTTTTTTTTTCAGCGTTTATTGAAACAACACAGAATGTGGACAAAATAAAGTTATAAACTTTTGAACATCAATAACATTACAAAATGTCACAATTCTTAGTCGTGGTTATTTTGCCATGATTTCCTCATATAAAGCTACAGTCTTGGAAGCGTTTCAATTTCAATCGTAAGCATAGCTAAAACGTTAGAATCTGTTTATTCTTTTCTCTCTTACGCTTATAGCACTCGAACTCCACTGCTATCTTAACTATTTATGTAGCGATTAAAAAAAAGACGGTGAGCATAGCTATGCATGTAAATTCTTGTAGTCCTAGCATTGTTGATTATTACCGGTACATGTATTACTGTTTTCTGTGCCTTTACCAACAAATAAAACAAAGTCTATTATTAGCTATAACTTTATTGTTTGGCATTTTTTTATAATTCCGAGTACAGTGGAATCCGCTTAATGTCAACACCTTATGGAAAACTCTTGCTTAAAGTCATCTATGTTTGCAGTCCCGTTTTGTATTTCTTTATATTTTTTTTTCAACCATCTAAGTCAACTCTTGCTTAAAGTCAATAATCCTTTCAGTCCCATGGTGTTGACTTTATCAGGATTCCACTGTAAATACACATGATTAAGGGTGGTGGTAAAAAAATTACAGAGAAAGAACCCTTTTTACACAAAAAATTCTGAATATAATGTCAATGAAATAAGAAAAGGCATGAGAGTTTGCATTGAAACTAAAGTATGCATCGAATGATTGATTGATTGATTGATTGAAGTTTCTACAAACCCATTTCATCATTAGCGATAATCTAAGGGCTTAGTATGCATAGAAACGACACCTAATGAGTCGAATGTCTGAAATTAACTGCGATAACAGCTTTGAAAGTATTTATTTTCTTTTGCTACCGCTTCTCACTAATTTAAGTCTGCAAAAACTGTTTTATCATTCCAAGGAAAAAATGGTTGTGCGAGAATACAGCAGTTTTAACGTTTGAAAGCTACAAGGGGGCTCCGCTATTGAAAATATAATATCAACGCCTACTCTAATGATACTCTAATGATAAAAATTGCAACACATGATTTAATTATGTAGACAGGATGCAAAATATGAGATGCAGATTTTTTAATTATGTGTTATACGTTAATGCGATAATTTTTGAATAAGTATATTTTGTTGTGTGATGAAACTCGATTTGTGCTTACCTGATTTAGGAAAATAAATCAATATTTCTGACACTGTTGAGGAATCGGTAAAGAGACTAGACGCTGACGAGGCGACAATAAGCCTGTTTTACACGACGCGTAGCCGACACGGAAGACTCCGGACCGGCTTCCGCCCCATTATCCGTCTTTGATAGAAGTAGTAGTAGCAGCAGCAGCTCCAGTGGTAGTAGTAGTAGTAGTGGTGGTAGTAGTACTAGTAGTAATAGTGATATTAGTAGTGGAAGTAGTAGTAGTAGTACATGTAGTAGTAGTAGTAGTAGTAGTAGTAGTAGTAGTAATAGTGATATTAGTAGTGGAAGTAGTAATAGTAGTAGTAGTAGTAGTAGTAGTAGTAATAGTAGTAGTAGTAGTGGTAGTAGTAGTAGTAGTAGTAGTAGTAGTAGTAGTAGTAGTAGTAGTAGTGTTAGTAGTAGCAGTAGTCGTAGTAGCAGTTGAAGTAGTAGTAGTAGTAGCAACGGCAGTAGCGGCAGCAGCAGTAGTAGTAGTGGCAGTAGTAGTAGTAGTGGTAGTAGTAGTAGTAGTAGTAGTAGTAGTAGTAGTAGTAGTAGTAGTAGTAGTAGTACGTTACTATGTGATATTATTATGGGGACATAATTCTTTACAAAGCCTCTTGGACGCAGCCGGTAGGAAGTTTTCGTAAGGGATGCTTGTCCTATGAAACCAGCTTAGTCGTGGACTGTCAGTGAGACATTTCAAATAAACAATAATCTTGCTGAGGAGTTTGCTGAAGAGCATCTACGCAAACAATTTGAAACTCCCCTACGGCTTGCTGGTCAAGGAATTCTTAAACTTTTAGGCCTATATATGTACAAAGGTAAAGAATCTCTTCCTCTCTCTCTCTCTCTCTCTCTCTCTCTCTGTCTGTCTGTCTGTCTCTATCTCGCTCTTTCTGCCTTTTAATGTCTACCTGGTACTCTTTTTATCCATCATTTTGTCTTTCTGAATGTCACCGTGTCTGTCTGTCTGTCTGATTCGTTTGCGTGTGTTCTCTTATTCTCCCTCTCTCTTTCTATTTTTTGTTTAGTCTCTCTTTTTTGGAGTCTTTATCTCCAGCTCTCTACCCTGCTCTCATTATGTGAATGCTTGCGGCAATACAGGGTTCAGTCAAGACACTTGAATAACCTCAAACCAAAGTGGTTACAGAAGTAAGCCTAACAATAAAGTTCTTGCTGTGCGCGTGGGTTCCACGGATCTTTTTCACAGACATAGTGGAATCCCTTACTGCATGGGGCATCGTTAAAACGTTCATGATACTTTCCTCCAATATGGACACAGCCTTCCCTGCCTTTGTTGTCAAGCTCTAAGTAGGAAAAGAGATAAAAAAGATAATGATTATATAACGAAACAAATAAGTCAACGCCCTGGATATCTTTCTATGAGGTTGAGATATCAAGTAATGCAATTCTTTTTTTCTATTTTGAATAGAAGGGTCGAATATAGCCTCTAAAATTGTTTACTAAAATGTCAACATTACCAATATAATAGATGAAATCACTTTAAAATACCTTTAAAAGCATACCAGTTCTGCGTTGCTGACAAGAAGAAAAATCAAATAAATAGTTATAAAAGAAAATCGTTTTGATCACTTTTCTCTTTCGGTGAAACTTAGGAAAAGTGACAGTGAATAGGGTGCGGAATGCTTCAGTAGTTGTAGTAGTAGCAGCAGCGGCAGCGGCAGTAGTAGTACTATTAGAGGTCGTGGTATTATTGTTTTTAATATTATTATCATTAGTAGTAGTAGCAGTGGTAATTGTAGCAGCAGCAGCAGTATTAGTAGTAGTAATAGTAGAAGTAGTATCAGTAGCAGCAGTAGTAGTGGTTGCAGTAGTACTAGTAGTAATGTAGTAGTAGAAGTAGTTGTAGAAGAACATGAAAAAATAGTAGTTGTAGTTGTAGTAGTAGTAGCAGCAGCAGCAGCAGTAGTAGTAATAGTAGTAGTAGTAGTAGTAGTAGTAGTAGTAGTAGTAGTAGTAGTAGTAGTTGTAGTAGTTGTAGTAGTAGTGGTAGTAGTAGTTGTTGTAGTAATAGTAGTAGCTGCAAGAACAGTAACAGTATGAGCGTGAGACAAAAAAAAAGAAAAGAAAAACCAGCTGTAGTCGTGCAGTGACCAGACGTACTGTCACTCTAGCTCTTCTCGTTGCAGTTTAAGTAACAGACTCAGAGATGGTGAGAGTAATCACTGCCAATATTGCAAACAGTCAAAACCCCTAGGTAAATTGAAATATATTTACTGTTGTTCTTGCGAATTACAGCTTTCACGTCATCACTCAACTCCGTCCCGTCCGGCCACAAAAACGATCTCGACTGTGGATGCTTGTTGCAGTCGATCCCTGGGTTGTCGCAGTTGTCTTTTATACCGACCCACGTATCGTCCATGCAACCCAGCAGATTTTGAACAAACGTTGCTTCTTCTGTTGTCTTGAAGGTTATCATCCGGCTGCCCCTGTCTGGAAGGCAGATTAAGAAACTTTGGCGTGTAAATTATTAAACTTTGTCGAACAATCTGAGGGTGGCCATTAAGGTCTATAAATAGAACATTTATATTTATATAGAGCTTTTGGAGGTAGGCATATCCACGAACTTAGGCAATCACGAAAGTAAGTTTTTTGGCGAGTGTTATACAATGTAATTATAAATCTCTATCATTGAACATTTAGGTGCATTCTAAATCTAAGTCAGCTTTACTTCAAGTGGAGTGGATGTAGTTATAGTAGTAACAATAACTATAATAATAATAATAATAATAATAATAATAATAATAATAATACTAACAATATTAAAAACAATAGTAGCATTAGTAGCAGCAGCAGGAGTAGTAGTAGTAGTAGTA
>BMAT01013244.1:293774-304954 GCA_019649035.1 Elysia marginata | reverse complement strand
GTTTACACCTTTTAATGTAGGTTGTAATTTGTGAACGAAATAATCAGTCCTAATTTTTTTAATCTCTTGAGCGGTTTTCTTGCAAGGACATCATGGATAATTCATTTACGAAAACCCTCAGCCCTCTCTGCTCTCTGATTTTCGGCAGGTGTCTTGCAGTTCCAGGCCCATCCGTTCTTTGATTTCATCATTCTCATTATCCCCTCTATCTCAGATCTGTCACTCTTATGCTTACTGGGGCTGGCTGTGCAAGCTTGTTTATAATCGAGCCATGTTTCAAAGCCTTACGTTCAATGCAGTAGGAGATCTCTTATGTGAGGCGATCGCAGTTGGGACTCAGTGTTTTTTCACTTTAGGCCTACTGCTGGTGCTATAATCCTGATACGGTCGTCATTCTTTAATTAGGTAGTCTTAATTTACACCACAAAGACCCCCCCTTCCCCCCTCCCAAAAAAAAAAGGAAAAAAAAAAGATGAGAGCAAGGAGAGCTATAATGTTTTACTAAAAATCTCCGAAAATTTAAGTGAAGAAGGTTCATATATCTCACCGTTCTTCATCGCTTCAATTAATAGTTATGTATATTTTTTTTCAAAACAGTGCTCCATTGAAAAATTCCGTTTTTTATAAAGTTCTGAAAATACTTTTTACTGCTTTTTCCTTACGTCATATTTACAAAGACGACTCTAGCTTTACATGATTGTCAATTTAAACGTTGTTCAAATCAATCATAAATCAACGGCATAGTTCCTAAAATGTCGGTATAATCACAATACTTATGGTAAACATCATAATGTTCATCTTTGATGTCATCTTACACTATCAGCATCATCACCATTATCATTATAACACTACCTGCAATCATTAGTATTATCACCGTTGTAACCACAGCACCAGCAACAATATCCTCCTCATCGTCATCGTCGTCGTCAACAACAACACCATCATCATTATCGTTAAGAACATCATCATTATCAACCTTAACCACATCATCATAATTGACATGCCGTCGTCAATATTTCGTACACATTATTTTTTACATACTGAATTTTCAGTTTGAATGTGCACTTATTTAGCTTAAGATGCTAGTAGACAGTTCATCATCATCGTCATCATCATCATCATCATCATCATCATCATCATCATCATCAATTTCACACTACTTATACCTGGTTTAATACGTACTAACTTTTCGGTCTTAACATCCCAATATTTTTTGCAAGACATTAAAAAGAAAGACAATGAATAATTGCTCTCAGTCTCAATTTGAAAAAGTAAGTCAAGTCAATTTTAAAAAAGCTGTAGATTTTTGTTAACCTTGTAGTACTTTCATTTTTATACGGTTATGTCCCGTACACATGCTCTCCTACTGCGCTGTGTGGAACCAGAGATACTTTAGTTACTCCAATGGTTTCTGCTTAAACTTCTTACAATTTTCAAAACATCTAACGTAACAGAGAAAGGGCATAAGAATATCCAGCTTGTAGGTTTAAATGATTTGAATTTTTGTTTTCACAAACAAATACAATTAACACCCAGAAGTCAAACGTTCCAGAATATTTGGCAAATCGACTAACCATAAACAGTCAACATCGCGGCGTAAATTTAATGCATTCTGTCTGGTTTATTTTTAAATGTAGCTATGTAATTCTCTCAGACTTTTTTTTATAGCTCTTGAATCTTCATTTGCAGTAGAATCCAATCTTCAGGGGATTTTTCTCGCAAGCAAAGTAGAACTTTTCGTCGCACTGTTCATCGTTAAAGTTGTCATCATACTTCCCACCAACGTGGATGCAATGTTCGTCTCCTCCAAAATTATCAAGATCTTAAAGATTTTAATGGGAAAGGGGGGGGGGCGAGGATGAAATTAGAAGAATAAAAGAGTGAATTCTTGCTTCACTGAAGGTGAAGTTGGTGTACAAAAGAATCGCAGAGCAATATGACATTGTAATGAATATAAAAAAATGTAACCTTGGCATCAGCCAAAAATAAAGTAAAATCATAAAAAGATCGTTGTGCTAAATTTCACAAGAAGAAAATGGCACATACAATGTCATAAAAAGGTAGATGATAAGTATGTTTCAACACAATTATAAATACGGACTATTCAATCTTAGTAAAACAGCTTAAGTTTAGGGAAAAGCCTTTACTACACATAAGCAAAATGCTATGACTTTTCGACGAATTTCCTTTTGTTATGGTAATTTTTGTTTTATTTCTTTCAACTAGCAGCTAGCGCTGTATTCTCATCCAGAAACCCTTACAGGTAAACCAAAATGGCACAAAGCAGTGTGAAAACCATAACTATATTGTGCAATTATTAGCATGAATTCTCTAGTCTCAATGCTTTTTTGCTAACAAAGAGAAAACAAAAAAAACAACGGTATTATTCTACTTGCATCGATAAATTCAATGTAGTGCAGAACGAAGAACCCCATAATTGCCAATGGGCAAATCTGTGCTAGGTAAATATGCATCCATAAGTACTAGTTTTTGATAGTTCATTTAAAAATTTAAAAGTTTGAAAATCTAGCTTTGGATCGCTCATGTATGGAGTTAAGAAAATGTTACGCTGCGAAGTATTTACCTCTGCTGTTAAGAAAATAATGTGCCGCGAAGTATTTACCTCTGCAGCTAAGAAGTGTTTACCTTTACATCTAGAAACTTCTGTCAGGACCTGTCCTTTCACTTCCTCCTTGTCAACCCAAACCAGTTTTCTCTGCGACAGTTTATTAGCTTTGCAGTTGGCACCGGTAACGAGACAGCTATCCCGCATACCGACCCAGGTGTTGGTCTTACAACGCAACAGCCATCTCACAAACTCATACTCGGCGATTGTCTTAAATGTGATCAGCTGACCGCCGTCTCCTTAAATATAATGAAAAAAAAAAAGATTTTAAAAAAAATTGTAAGTTCTGTAGAATAATAGTATCTGGATGTTTGTTTTTGGGATCGGGGGAAGTCGTTGGAAAGTTTGTTTGAAACAAAAGGACGATAAGCTTAAAATTTAAAAAAAGATAGAGATTTAGAAAAGCTAAGTCTCTTCCTTTTTTCGCTTCCAGTTCCATATCTAATGCACTTAAATACCTTGCAAAATGACCCTCCATGTTACATGGGCTTATAAAAGTAATCTAAGATTTATTTAATTGAACGTTGGTGGGAAATATAGGCAGTTCCATATTACAATATTACATGCGAATCATCCCCAAATTATTATATTTACACCACAATGATAGGACGATACGTTATTAACTTCAGTGATCAAACATGCATACTTTAAAAGGAACGCTGTCTTAAAAGGTCTTTGATAACTGAAACTAATGTATGAAAATTATATCATGCTTTTCAGAAAAAAATTTATATTTCATTGACCATACGTAGATAATGCTTTATTGTTCACAACGAAACAAATGGAGGTATAGATGGTGAGCCTGTCTATTCTATTATCTTCTTCCTGGTCAGGAATGCAAGAGGAGTAATGAAATTAGGATTTGCGTAATAGCTAAGTAGGTAGATCGATCGTGTTTCCGGAAGGTCTTAAGTTCAATTCTGATTAACATTGGGAATTTTTATTAACTCGAAACCACCCAATCGCCCCTCTCGCCCCCAATGTCCACCCAGCAGTAAATGGGCACCAATCTTACACAAAAACTCATTGCATCGCCATCACAATGCTGAGAGAGAATAGTGACAGCCTACTACCACGTCACTCTCATACGACTTTAAACATGGTTATGGGATACCTGTACATGCCCCCCTCCCTCTGATAACTCAGTTGGTAGTGGCTTCGCTCCGTGGCCAAGAGGTCGCGGGTTCGAAACACAGCCGAGCACAGTCCGGGCCCCTACTGGTTGGGTCGGTGTCAGTATAATGTGACCGGCTGAGGCTAAGTCATGACGCTAGTCTCTGGGTGGCAGCCCGTAAATTGTCATTGGGACCCAAGCCCTGAGAGCACCTTTGAAGTGGAATTGGGCTTGTAAAAATACCCTTCAATCAACCAATCAATCCCTCTGAAATGAAAATAAAGGCAAAATCTTGGACTTACGCATACATTCCTCTTGGGCTTGGTCGAATCTTTCGCCGTGCGGTACATAGCGGACACACTTTGATTGAGTGTTTCCCTTCGTACGGAGAATATAACTACCCGTACAGCATGCTGAAGAGAACAGACTTCCTTCGCTTCCGGCTAGATTTCTTGGGTGCGGAATGTTTTCACAGTCGTGATCAAATGTTCTCCCGTTAGGAACAGACCACGAACCTACAGTTGTTGAAAATAATAATAAGAAAATCTTAAGTAAGGAGGATATATAACTGCCCGTACAGCATGCGGAAGAAATCAGACTTCCTTGGCTTCCGGCTAGATTTCTTGCGTGCGGAATGTTTTCACAGTTGTGAATAAACGTTCTCCCGTCAGGGACAGACCATGTGCCTCAAGTTGTTGAGGATTAAATAAAAAGAATCGTACGTGCTCTTAGAAACTTACAAACAATGTTGTTATTAATGTTTTAGAATTGTCTATGTCACGCGTCCAGAGTAAATGCCGCATTTGGCACCTTCAAAGGCGGTTTTGTTTTTGTTTTTTTTAAAGACATTTTTCTAAGCTTCTCAGCGTAAAAAATTGAAAAATTATCAAGAATTTGGGGAAGATACGAAACCATTTGTTCATTTAAAAATAAAGAAAAAGGGGTTAAAAACGACTTTTAAACGGCTTTTTCCAAACAACAAGAGTTTCCAACTCAGTCGCTGTTGACACGAGGCAATTCATTTTTTTTCATGGAACGTTAGCCACTCTAAACTACCGCTGTTGTATTTTAATCAGAATGTTATGAAGTTCTAGGGTGCAAAGTAAGGAAGTTTCAAATCAAAGCAGTCACCATTTCATTATTTTAAGAAATAAAAAAAAATACAATTACCTTATAAATATCTTCCTGTATACCCCATTATAGTTAAATATTCAACTTAATTATTTATGATCGTTTGCATAAGCGAATCTAATGCTGTAATATTATGGTTATGTGATAGAAGGTGTTGATGTATAGCCCCTACAGCTAGCTCTGTTTGAACAGAAGCTATCTAACTAGCCGTTATGATTATTATTATTATTAATATTCTGTTTTGTCGTTGTTGTTGTTGCTGTTGTTGTTGTTCTTCTTCTTCCGCTTCTTGTTCTTCTTCCTCTTCTACTTCTTCTTCTTCTTCTTCTTCTTCTTCTTCTTCTTATTATTATTATTATTGTTATTATTCATCCATTCATTAATGCCCGTCCGCTGCGACGTCAACTGACGTCTCTGCCTGGGCTGATCTGTATATTGCTGTCGTCAGGTGCTTCCAGTCGGATCTGTTCTGTGCTATGTCGCGAAGGTGGTCAAGGTCTTTAATTGAATGTAATCTAGTTGACCAGTGGTCGCTGTTGTGACTCTTGAGGTCTCGTCTTAGTGTAGTCACAATCGATGTTTTTGGTCGGCCTCGTTGTTTGCTTCCCTCCGTCTAGAAGTATTTAGTCATTGCAACTTTGGGTGGTGCATTGATGACCTGTCTTAAAATATAACCAAAAAGTCGCCACCGCGCTTCGAGAATGGTTAAAGATATGGGAGTTTCACCTGTCTTCTGATAGAGAGCATTGTTTTTGATAACTGTGGGATATTTGATTTTGAGGATTGTTCTTAATTGCCTACGGTGGAACGTGTTTCATTTGTGTTCTTCTTGCTTTGCCAGACACCATGTGCCGCAGTTATACAGAAGTATTGACTCAACGAGTGCTTGGTATTATTATTNNNATTATTATTATTATTATTATTATTATTATTATTATTATTTTGCTATCATTCTCTATTATTATCATTAATGTTATCATTCTTTTAAATTTATTATTATCATTTTATTATTCTCATTATTGAAATTACTCTGCATTTTAATTTCTTGAATGTAGCCAGATCGAGCTGTAAATGTGGACTGATAAGTTTCAATACACTGCCACAAGCTTTACAGTCAGCGTAGCCGTGATATTAGAGACCTTGCGCGCGGACGACGATAACATATAACGTAATAAGACCCATAGTTAGCGTGGGTTTTACAGCCAACGATTGGCTAACAGTCCCCGTTAGCCCACCAGCCATCCTGGATTTCCTCCCTTTTGGGCTCCGTCCCCCAGAGCGGGCCGATAAAGCATGGTCTCTATTTATGTGCCATAATAAAAAAATATAAACCTTGTCGCCTTAAAAGGGACGATTATGAACAATATTTTATGAGAAAGCATAACGTTTTTGTTTATGCTTAGGACAAAACAGATGTACGAGGTATTGAAATTTCTAATATCAAAGATAAGAAGATTTAACACTATAAGAAAAAAAAAACTTATAAATTTCTGACTATATAACCATCTTTACTCCACAATACTACTGATGATTGCCACTATTTTCAGACCAAAGATTTAATTTTTTTTTATACACTTAATTAATCCCTTTCGGGAAATTAGGCTTCGTTACTCAGCGTAACTGTGTCGCCACAAGAGCAGCGCCACTAATGCCCCGGCAGACCAGTACGTTTAAGGCCACTTTAAACCCATGTGCAGGGTGTTGCAGGCGCATATCACAAATTCAAGAATGGCCTGTAGCTGGGTACCCATTTTACAGCTGGGTGGACTGAGGAAAGTTAGGGTAAATTGCTTTCCCAAGGCAACTGCAACATGGCATGGTCAGGAATCGAACCCACGACCTCCAGACCACGAGTCCGACGCGCTAAACACTCTGCCACGCTGCCCCTTAATCTGTTGTTAATGGCATGAAAGATTTCGAGAAGATCTTGGAAGATGATCGTAGACTTTAGAATTTGAAGGATAGGATTATACTACTAATGTACAATTATTTCATGAAATTGTCAAATATAGAAGAGAATGAGATCTAAAGTACTTGAAAATACAAGTGCAAGCTGCACAATCATTTGAACAGGTGGTGATAAAATAAAAGTAGAGCAGACTGCCTCTCAGAGATATAAAACCAGTGCATACAAATATTTTGATATTGATGAAAAGTCTTCAATCATTCAAACGTTGATGTAAATTAACAAAACAGAACAAGGCACAAGTTAATCTATCTTGCTTTGAGCCAGAGTCCTTATTTGAAAGAACCAATATTTGTTATACATCTTTTGTCAATACATTGTGAGATAATTTAATTGAATTTTGTAATTTATATTTCAGGGTATTATGGCTTGTATGTGATAGCATGGATATTTCTACATAATTGCATTGTTACTCATACATTTAAACTTAATGCTGTTGTAATTGGTGCATTGTTCTAAAAATTGTGTGTGTGTTTATTCTTTATTTCCAATCATAACGTGAAGCTCTTTGATCTACACAAGAAAATGCGATACGTAAAATTATGTTATAATTTTTATGATTATTTTTATGATCCTTATAGTTATTATTATTATTATCATTATTATTATTATTATTTTTATTATTATTATTAATATTTGCATTATTATTATTATTGTTATTACTATTACTACTATTATTGTTATTACTATTATTATTATTATTGTTATTATTATAAACAAACCACCTTTTTTCTTTTCCATGACGCGAAAATATCTCTTGATGTATGAATGTGTAGCTGTAATGCCTCCCCCACCCCGAAAAAAAAACAACAAACAAAAACAAAACAAAACTGTAAAGAATAAAGAGACAAGATACGTTGAAAACAAGGTACCCTTGTACGCCAACTTTTAACTTATCTTATTACCTGCTTTTCTCATTTACATTAGTTTTACTGCCCTACAGGTTAATAACCTTAACATAGAAATAATAGAAAGTTTTTGAAAGCATGACAAAAGTAATGACTAAATAAAAGACAATTTTAAGGGAATTTTCAAAGACAAATTCCACGAACCTAACTGACAGTGGTGAGAGCTGCTATTGTAGACAAAACTGAAACATTCCTGTGAGCGAGCTCGGCAAAGAGCAGCGCAGTGAGTTAGTGAAGACGCGATGTGGAGGTTGTTACTCTCCAACGGTATCATGCCGGCCCGTGTCAACTTGATCAGCTTAAACTCACGGGTATCTTGAACTGTAACGTTCACATCGACACTGGCAGTAGGTGTGGCTGTAGAAGTACAACAAAAAAAATTTCAATCAACAAAATTGAAAAATATGATTGAGAGTGGATAAAGAATATCGCGTAACTGGTATTGAATAAAGAAAAGTGGGTAAGGTGAAATTTGGCACCTGAATTATCCCAATATCCTTGTATCCCATTTGGATTTGAACCCTTGTCTATAAGTTTCAATAACTATTCTCAAATAATCTTAAAGTAGACCAGGCTTTTACTTTTTTCCCCCGAGTGCTTTTCGCATCTCTTAAAATTGACCCGGTTGGTTAGTCGGAAGTTTTCAAAGGGATATCTATGTGTCTACTTCATTACGATTTTTTCTTTGTACAGTTTCATCAAGGTAAAATGTGTGGGGTTTTTTATAGGGAGACTTTTTTCCTAAGTGTTAGAAGCTATTTGTAACCCTCCGCTTCCGAATGAGTCGAGAAAGAAGCACATTGCCCCTCATTCCCGACCCAGAAGGGGTCGACCGTCGTCACCGCGGGACCGAAAGGCTTTAACTATTATTTACTTTATCTTACACAACTCGGTTTTATCATAATTATAGAAGATTGTGAATAATCCAAAGGGTATACGGTAACTGGCAGTGTGTTAAGGTAGGTTTAAAGTAAAATTGGGCTATAAAATGCTTGCATGCGATGTGATTTGAATCATCGACTTAAAGTTCATTTAACCTTTTCCAACTTTAAGTAACTCCAGCCTTTACTGTGTACTCAGTCTTACAATAGTAAAACATTTCGATTTTCATTATAAAGACTAATAGATAAGTTATGGTTATTCAGATTTGTATGAAAAAAAAAACGTCTAAATTTTGTTTAAATAAGAAAAAAAGCAAACGATTCTGTTATTTATAGAAATTAGGTTGTTTCAATTGAGAACATGGCTTTCCCTAAAACTTTAAGTTAACATTGATTCATACTAAAGCATTTCTAGTTCACTGTTTCGTACCATCCAAACAGGTTTGAAAGACGACTATCGTGACTATGATCTCTGTTAAATCACAGTTTTTCCTTAAGCGGCTAATTGTTCTAAGGGCTTCTCAGATATGTCATTTCCACCCCATAAATCTTATGAGGTCACGGAGCTGCAGTATATAAAGCAGCACTTCACCCCAGTAGTTAGTGCATTAAGATCTTTCATTGACCATGATAGCCGAGAACTCACTAAACTCCTGAATAGTTGTTCTGTTGTTTGAATGTAACGTCCCAGTCAACTCCGAGGTTATATTAGAGACGGCGCTGGGGACAATTAAAAGCGTGCTGCATACTGTGATGTAGGGAGCGCTTGCGGCTTACATTATCCCGATACTGGGCCGACCAGACTTAGCACTAAATCCATAATGCCAGACACTAGGCGAATCAGATGCTAAGACCAATTTTGAAGTCCTTGGTATGACTCCACCGGGGATCGAACCACGCACCTCCCGATCTCTGAGCGAGTGTCCTACCGCTAGGCCACAGAGCCGGTAACTCCTAAATAAGGCGAGAGGAATGTGTGTAAATGACTTCTCTTGAGGCCTGATTGCCGATGTTATGTTAATTAAGTCAGTCTCAAACCCTGTACTTACTGGCAGAAGAACTGAGTTTCTAACACTTGAATCATAACGCCTCATAGTTGCGATATCTTCCCATATGAAAAATAAATTATCATAGAGAATCGCGCCTGATATTTTCAATGAGAACTATGGTTGACATGTATTTAAAAAAAAGACAACGTAAGTCGAATGGATAGCAAGGCAAAATACAGAGCTCCAAACTGGATCTGTTTTACTTATCTGTTTTTCAATACTTAGCACATTTTGATTTAAAAAAATTAAAAAATAGTCCTGCAATTATGAAATTACTATTTTCTCACTTATTTCTTTTTTAATGAAATAGATAAGATAATCAGTTTCTCTATAAAGATTTTGATCGAAAGATTTTAAAGGTATGAAGTTACGAGTTAAGAGAAATAGGTTTAAAATAAATGAGTAAAAAATATGCCAGCCTTTAGTATGCTAATCATACCATTGACCTATAGTAGTCAAGGCAACCACCCCCTTGCTACTGAGAGAAACATAACTTATTCCATGTCGCCACTACGCTCCTTAAAACCTTTCAATCATCGGAATGCGCTAAAAACAAAACAATACTGATATAAATGAATAGTTGAAACTTACCTTGGCACTATTTTTTGTCATGGTCAATTAATGACATAAAAATGTTTTCGTCGCATAATTTCTATCGCCTTATAGTGTAGATTTGAAATACGAGAGGAACTAATTTGAGTAACCATGATAAAACCAGTTAGTAGTTTGTTTATTCCCTGCAACATTAATGTGTCCTAAATAAAATTTTGCCATGAAATATTACAAAGTTACCACGAAAAAGAGTAATTGGTAAACGTAGATACAAACATAAGATATAAAAAAGATAGAAACAGGAACAATCCTGGACTCTCACGAATTCAATGGTTTACTTGAGGAATAGCCATTAATGATAAAACTTTGTATCGACTTACCAGTGAGCACAAAAATCCAAAGAGCCTGATAGACATGGATGCTCACAGCAGTTCTGTTGGTGCCTTGCCTTCCCATTATAACAGATCTGAGGCAACAAAGAGAAGGTTAATATGATAGTGTTTTCACATATCACAATATACAAGAAATAAGGAAAAAAATCATCTTGATGAGCCGGAGGCCCATCTATGATCTTGATACCAATCCCCACCTATTCGTGGAGATCAAATGAGTGGCTAGATTCTAATTTATATAAAGTTGAAATAATTTGTGGCAAGATCTCGTGTACTTTTTAACAAGCTCTGAATATGTTAGGAGTCGTTTTATACCAGTTAAAAGCCAGCATAAACGGTTAGACACTCCTTAATCTTAAATATAAAAAGCGTATAGTAATCGAAATACTATCTTTTAGTTTATAGGCTTTACCAATCGCTTTTGATTTCCACACAAAAAAACTCCACAGGGCGCGAAACAGGTAGTTTTAAAGACAAAAGTGAAGACCGAGAAAATATTAACCATCGATTGCATGACAAGACTGTTTGCTCAGTTTGATTTATTAAAAGCATGGGTTGACG
>BMAT01013244.1:199999-216726 GCA_019649035.1 Elysia marginata | reverse complement strand
GTGTTGAGTTTATACTTATGCATCAGTTTAAGTTTAACATGACAGGTAAAGGCCTAGAAACTTGGGCACTCTTGAACAACACTTTGCCAGGTTGAAAGAAGATCATAAACCAGTTATACTTTATAGCCAAGAAGACATGTCTTTGAATCTTATGTTATGGCCCTGTTTTCTTATAATATGAGCCCTTGAAAACAAGTCAGATTGTTTCTAAGTGTGATTAATTCTAATTTGACCTGTTAGTGTTAAACTTCAACTTCAAGTAGTCGATCGACCTGGCAAAATCTTTACTGACTGCAGTTTTTCAAGAGTAGCCGAACTTGAATACAGTTGAAGAAATTGAGCGAGCTTTAAAAGAAAAATTAGAGAGGACGTTCTACGACGAGCATGACGGCTGGCCCTTTTAGCCTAGAAGACTGTAGCCACATTCTGGGCTTGGCTCGTTGTAAAAGTTTCGTGCATGCCTTAGTCTAGTTCTCTAGTGGGTGTGCATTGTAAGGGGAAAGAAGTGGGGTGGGGCTGAAGCTGTGTGTGACATTATCATTGGCCAGTCCAAAGATGATTGAGAGGCATTGTGGGCCTAGATCAAGAACTTAAAAAAGCATACAGATCTAATTTTTTTCATCAATGCAATTAACTCTTTTGCTCATAACTCCCATTTGCATTCCAATGTCAGGAATTCGCCTATTAAAAAAATTCATGAAAAAAACAATCCCGTTGTTGTCATGTTCTAGTATTGTACTGTGTATATAATAATAATAATTATGATAATAATAATAATAAATAGAATTTATGGTACGCATTGTGCTGTAGATAGCATACAAGTCTGTAGCTAAACCCATTAAAAAAGAATGCTCTTTGCACAACATCTTCAGAAATGATTTAAAAATACCGTAGAAGGAAAATCAATGAATCGTTCACATTCACATGCTTTCAGTTTAACGCGTAAATCATGCACAGGGTCCACATACATCTACACACCATATCTTGCGTGCACACCTAAAAATGATATCAATAGTGAATAAAGAAAGGTCAATCAGCAGGGGTACTTTATCGACACAGATTTAAAGGTCTGAAACAGTAAAGTTTTCAGTCTCATTTTGAAGATCTCCTGTGTTGGGGACTGCCTCACTGACATGGGAATTTTGTCGCGAGGTAACAGGGCCAATGTAAGAAAATGATTGTCCACCATATACATTTTTTTAGGTTTATTCTGGAAACTTTAAGCATGTTGGTGTCTTTTGAGGATCTAAGATCATACATGCATGATCATATCTTGTTTAGCTAGATGCATGATAGTAAAAAAAGCCAAAACCACCCAGTGCAACAATAAGTTTATGACCTGCCAACCCATCTTGGCAAGCAAGCAAACCATATTGTGATGTTGGTGTCTACACTTCTAAGCTTTCACTGAAATCTATTGCTTAAAAATTGCTTTTCTACTAGTTGTAAGGTTTATTAAAACTAGGCCGCAATATTATAATTATCCAATTGAATTATGAATTTGTATGTGCATTAGATTTTTAAATCCAATTTTGGATGAGCACTTCAGATGTTAAAAAAAGAAATGCAATAGTTATTAACGAAAAATGATTGCTATTATTTCCTGACAGGACATCAACATGCCTGCTGAAATTCTATTTGGTCCATTGAAGGATAAAATTCCATTGGGGCGAACCTCTCTCAACATTCCCAATCTTACATCCACAGACGTTTCAGGAAAATATGCATTTGTAAGTTAAATAAACCTCTAAGATGATTAAAGAGTTTTGCAATTCTTGTACACAATTACTAGTAAGTTATTTATAATTTGCTATATTGGGACTAAAAAACTAATGCTGTTTTTTCCTTAATTATAAGTTTATCTTTTAAATAAGATTTTGACTGCTTTTGATTTTGTAACATAAAAATAATTTATCCTTTTCCCTGGTGAACCAAAGTAATTAGTAAGCTATGTAGATTTTTTAAATGTGTGAGGAGCTGGGAAAACCATCCAATGATCCACATGTCGCTGATACACATTTAGAGTTATAGCCTAAAAAGAAAATATTTAACTCTATCTCCCACTTTTAAAGAACATCAACAAAACATGTCGTACTTTAAATAAGATTCAACATATGGTCTTTAAATAAAAAGGAATTAGACCTAATTATGGGCAACCTCTTCTTTTATTTCACTTTGAAAAAGTAACTTTTGTATTTTGACCAAAGTCGATGGTTTTCCCCGCTACTCACACAAATAATGTTCACATATTGTCTTCCTAGGGGCATAATAGCACTGGGCTCAAGAAACAAAATGTGTTTCAGTTTTAGTTTTAAAAACAATGACAAAAGTCAAATCACAGTCTCACCCAAACCTGAAAAAAATGTTGATTCTAGCTGGTCTATACGGTAACAAAGCAAATAAAGTGATTTATCATATTATTAGTGATTTTTGTTTTAATCACTCTTTTTATTCAAAACTAGTCTGAACAAATTTAAAGAACACTTCTGCCTGGTAGCTCTAGGTGCCTCACTTTTTACTAACTTTAATCCCTTCTATTCCTTTGTAAGAAAGAATTTAAATGAAAACCATGAAAAAGTTTCCCAAAATGTCATGAGGGATCTGATCAAAATTACTGCACCTGAAATTTATTGAACTGGAACGTCGACTAAGTATTTTGCACTTCTTTTTTTGTTTTGTTTCTACAGCTCAAGATCAAGCATCGTCACAAGCATTATGCATGTCGAGTAAATCGTCTCAAAATGCTGCTAGAAGATGGTGGGTTGTATTATTTATATGTGCTGCTGTTTTCAAAATACTGTTTCTGATATTTCAAACTTCAATAACATGTTTGCAAAAACTAAAGGACATTATAGGTGAATGAAGGTAAAATTAAAAAAAAAAGTAAATCTATTACTACTAGTTTAATTTTTAAAAAATAAACTGGATATAATAAATCCCACTGTAGAAAAATGACCTTTTACCATCTGTTGTTTCCTCTACTTGATACTTTTTTAAATCAACAAAAGTTTCAATACCTTTTCACAAAATATTGATAACTTCATGAAATCTTTAACGTTGAGAAACTTGCTAAAACACGTTTTTAAAAAAAGCCACGCTTTACAAAAAAAGAAAATATCACTTGTTGTGCGAAACATACAGTTTTAACTTTGGAAATGATTGGTTGATTTTAGTACAATATTTTCATGTAAAGGTACTAGTTGGTTACAACTTAATGGTGTCTGCTGTTGTAACTGGTGAAATTTTTGTGTGTGTGGGTGTTTGTCCTTTATTCCCAATCTTACTGTAAAGTGCTAGGAGCTACAAAAAAAAAATTCGCTACATTCGATATTTTGTTATTTATTATTACTACTTTTATTATTATGATGTGGATGTTTTTCTTTCTTTTTAAATTTTTATTCTTTGAGATCAAACTTCTAATCTTCAACGCCAAAATATTATTTTCCTTGTGGTATTCTACAGGAGATGGAAATGTAATAGATTTCTTTGCTCTGGGACAAGTTGCAGATGATTTAAAAACATGTGAAAGAGGGGTAAGCTCCAATTCCAGGTATGGTATCCTTGGTGCTGATTATTTTCACACCCACGTGGCCATATCACTTCTCTAACCTTAAAGTTAAGCTCACCTTTGCATATCTTTACAAACCTCAGTTTGAGACCATGGGTATTACCTATATAATAGTGGCTGCAGGTTCACTGATAAACAGCATATCATAAGTTTTGCAGAAAGCAAGATTATCATAAAACATCACAATAGAAAAACACACACATTGTTAAACTAAAAGTAAAGGAATTAGATTTAGGTTTTCATATGGCGGTAAAGGAACTGAGTTTAATGAACGAATGGTTAATTTATTTTTCTCAAAAAAAACATAGAAATACACAAAGTAGAAAGTTAGAACTTCTTTGCCATAGCATTCTCAAAATATGTTTAAATAATGATTGTGCACAAGGTATTCTTCTCTTCGAAAACTTAATATTGAAAGACTTAAATTAAAGTGGATTTAGAAATTTATGTTGGCGTTGGTTTAAATTACTATACAAACTTACTAAACTAATCATGCTTAATTTCCTTATTTTTTGGCCCCTCCTTTTTAAGTTTAGGTTTTTTGGTTTCTTTACCTTCCACTTTTTCCAGTCTTCCAAAAACTTGCCATATTGCTCTTATAAAAATTGCCTCTTTGTTTCTTCTTTTTTTTACCTATAAAACACAATTTGAAGATAAGATATATCAGATAGATCAAAGAGGTAAAAGATAGTGCTCTTTTTATATTTGACTTCTCTATGTAAAATTAATATGATTGAAATTGAAATATATAATTGACTAAGTTCAAATGATTTTTGTATGAAAAAATCTAGAAGAAAGATACTTTGTTATTTATAACATTATTCCAATGGTTTTTTTTATTTCTCTTTACTAAATAACAGAATAACCTGCTGTGCCTAGAATTTGAAGTGGAAGAATCCCCAGGTCATAGTAACCGCCCCTATCAGATCATAGCAGATGACACTGGGCCAAAGAAATCTTTGATATGGGTAATACAGCAAACTTTTAGTCTAGTGCCTGACATTCGTTCACTGTTGTAGGTCTAGGCTTGTATTAGGAAAACAAAGCTCAACGCATTGTTGAATATCTAAATAACTGTAATTTTATCAAAGAAATTTTACAAATTCATTTATCTACTATAGATGTAAATTATCTTTTTAATCTTCACAATGATAAGAAGCGTAAAATTTATTATTTCAAAAAGACAAATGGCAAACCTCTTGTGTTCAGCATGCAGCCAAAACATTTTTTGCTGACAAAAGTGTTTTTTTTTCCATGTATTGAGTCTCACAGTGACGTTGTGGACTTTACATATTTTTCTGAATTTTCAAAAAAAAGGTATAATTCTGCTTCTGAGCTGCATAATTTATGAACAGTACTAGGAATGCAAATTGTATATCACCTCAAAGGAGCTGCCACATACAAATCACGTAGCCTAGATAATTAGCTCGAATGATTGCTGCCACATACACATCACATAGCCTAGATACCTAGCTCAAATGGTTGCTGCCACGTACAAATCACATAGCCTAGATGATTAGCTCAAATGGTTGCTGACATACACATCACATGGCCTAGATAATTAGCTCAAATGGTTGCTGCCACACGCACATCACATAGCCTAGATAGTTAGCTCAAATGGTTGCTGCCACATACACATCACATAGCCTAGATAGTTAGCTCAAATGGTTGCTGCCACATACACATCACATAGCCTAGATAAATAGCTCAAATGGTTGCTGCCACACACACATCACATAGCCTAGATAATTAGCTCAAATGGTTGCTGCCATCTACAAATCACATAGCCTAGACAATTAGCTCAAATGGTAGCTGTCACATACACATCTCATTGTCTAGATCGATTACTCAATCGGTTTAAAATGAAATACTACTGAAGAAAAGATTCCTAGTTTAACTTTTGAAAGATTTATTTTCTTTCAATCTTTTTTTGAAGCAGTGCATTTTGATAAATACATACTTACAATATTTATTGAATGGTATTTGATATTTCGCATGCTTGCCTTTTTATAAGATGTTTTATATTATTTTATAAGTTTACACTTTGTAGCGATATCAAGTCTATTGTAGGATGATTTTAGTTTGAGACTGATTACTTTTTTTTCTTTGGCAGGTTTCTAAACCATTGACAAGTTTTGCCTCAGCTTCTTCCCCAGAAGATGCAGAAAATACAGAAATTGTGGCTCAAAAGGTAAAAGACTCTTTTTTTATTAGGCTGAGAAAAAAAAGACAAAAACCCATAAAATTTTATGATAAAACCTTTTTGCAAACTTTTTTTGGTGTGATTTGAAGTGTATGTCATATGGAAATGGCTTTAAAGAACACAACTTAGCGTTTATTGAAAAAGCCATTAAAAAAAAATAAAATCTCTGTGGTTTGGAAAGAATTTTCATCCATTGATTATGGGCGGGACCTGATGCCTGATGTCTGAATTTGTCTTGAATCTTTTGATCCTCAATTATTGTTTTTAACCTTTACTAAATAGTTCTTAACACTTTAGAAAAAAAAGGGTCACTCCAACAAAATGTTAGATCAAATATGACATGGACATAAAAAAAATTTAGACCAATTTAATATTATTGAGACAGTTATGATGAAGCTGTTTTTGTTTTTTATTTACTAATTTATCCACCTCTAAATAAAATTCTTTTTTTTGCAACATTGGATCAGGAATTAGGTCAGTTTCTGAGTTATTATGAAAACTATGTGTTGCCTCAAGTTTACTCTTTTTGTTGTTTTTTTTTTTTTTTAGACAAGAAATAGATAACCATAATATCACTTTGGCAATTAATTAAGAGAGTTTGAGAAGAAAAAGATCAAGTTCATCTCATCTCATTTAACATTTTACAGAACTATTCAACTTATCATTCTGGAAACATAGTAAGAGAAGGGCATGAAAAGAGAAACAATGAAACTTTTTTGTAACAAATAAGTAAGACTTCCAACGCAACAACCACTGCAAAAAAACTTATTGGGTTTTCTCTTTGTATATATTTAGAAAACATCTGATACACCTGAAAAGAAAAAGGGCCACAGCTACAATTACCAGAAGCTCTCGGAGATTAAAATCAACTCTGTCGTTGATGTCTATGGTGTGGTTAAATTTGTGAAACCAGCGGCCATAGGGAAAGGTTCAGGTACTCTAAGCCACATACAAAGTGATAAATTTCATTTCCATTGGTTACTTTAACGAGGCAGCAATCGATTTTATGTTTTTCAGTTTCTCTCTCTGTCTCTGTCCTTCCTTCTTTTATAATTTCTCATAAATCTCTTCTCTGTCTGCTTCTCCCTCTTTCTCCCTCTCTCCGTGTCTTTCTCGCGTAAAAATTTTGTAGATTAAGACTTTTTTACCATTTTTATTGTTTTTTTTAAAGCGATCAACTATTCATATTTAAAAGACAAAACAACTTTTTTTAGATGAAAAATTTGTTCCCTCGTATATATTTTGTAAACAGTTTATTCTTTTGGTATAAGCAAAAAACAAACTGTAAGAGTTTCCTTACAAAATAATATTATTACATTTCTCCCTTAGACTATTACTGTGTTGTTGGTTTGACTGACCCAAGTCTTCTGGAGAAAGAAGAGGACAAATTGGTCTGTATCTTCTTCCATCGAGAGCCAAATAACCTCCCAAAAGTTGAGGAGGGCGATATTCTTCGTCTGCATAGACTCAAAGTAAGTGCATTCCTATAAGCAATAGTTTATTGAAATCAATTAAACAATTTTTTTTAAAGTTTGAAATCTTTACTTAAGCCTATGAACCCTACTCACCGATACACCAGTGAATTTTTCCCGTGCCAAATACCCTACTCACCGGTACACCGGTGAAGCGTCAAATACTCTACTCCCCAGTGTACCAATTTTGAATTTTTGCATGCTTTATAAAGTTGTAGTACACATAGATCTATATAAATACCCAATTTTAGCCTGGGTAGCCAGGGATGGGGAATTTCAAGGCTGGGGAGCTCAGGGTTCATAGGGTTAATCAAGGAATGGGGCAAACGGTACAAAATTGTAATTTTGAAAATGTCCCATAAAAAAAGAAAAAATTGACTGCCAAAAAACAATCACTACCACTAATCGTTTGTCAAGGAATAAGATACTTTTTTTTTTCCCTATTGGCTGGTATTTGTTGGCGTATTATTTAGTACTAGACTTGAGGCAGATTGTGATATATCTACTGGGCAAGATAAGATAATTCTCAATTATTTTCCAATTTTGTCATAATATGGTTAAAGAATTACTCATTTATTATATTTCCGCATATGTCTTGCGTCATGGTGAATGAGTCTGATGTCGGAATTTTCACTGCCAAAGGCAGAGCTGCCAACCCGTACGTTTTCCCGTATTTTCGTACGCTTTTTCGTCCAAAATATGCCAGTACGATTTTCCTATGAAAAATACGACTTTCCGGTCTTTTAATCGTACAAATGTCACCATGAAACTCGCGATGTATGTCAGATACGTTTAACTTCCGTACTGAATTCCAAAGCAGGAAGCAGCCATTTAGGCACATGCACACAAAGATAACCGTGACTATACAGTATATCGATTTCGTTTCGTTTTTCAGCTTCACGTTTTTTACCGCCCTCATTACCGATTTTATAAACAATGTTTTTCATCAAATTCCGGGAATTTCACTCTACCGAACTGGGCATTGTATCTCTTCCGCACGATCTATTTACTAAAGACCGGGAGCCTAATGCAGATTGAAGTGTAGTCATCGGGCAAGATCTAGACACCGCTCACTGAATCTGTGTCAAGTAAAGGTCAAGTTTACTCCGCGAGCTAGACTCTAGATGTAAATCTAATGTCACTTGTCAGTCTGAAAATCAAAATAACAAAGTATTGATGTTGTTCCTTCAAGGATACTTGATAATCAAAAGCTGATTTTTAAAATGTCCCATGTAACGTAATTAATAGATCTAGTACTGCACAGTCTGACCTCTAACCTTTACTAGACTCTGTTCTGGACTAGATTTAGATCTAGATTAGTAAATCTAACAGTATGACTAGAAATCTAGTTTCTAGAGTCTTTAACAGCAAATTTAAAGAGAAAGTTAGGTCTTATAAAATACAGGCAATTTTGGGTAGTTTGAATATAAACCCACAGGGAATTGTCTCAAATGACGATAAAGTTAAGATTAACTTAAAAGCTACAGTACACATACAATTAGAATTTTTAGGGGTTTGTAGAGATTTCTGCTCTGAGGTGCCACTTTTAGCCTAATTAGAGTTTGAAATTGAGCTTCTCAGTCATCATTGTTCTTCATTTCCTCAGTTCTTTTTGTTACTTTTAATTACCCTTCATTTTATCAGTATTGTATCTCTCTGCAGAGGACCCTTTATTTCTAGAAATGAGGTACATGTAAAATTTGTTAACTTAAAGATTAGGCTTAGCTGGGGTGACATCTTGTTGTGGAAATCCTTTCCAAAAAGATATATACCTTACTGTCAGTGTCTGATGATTAAAATATTTTAACACATTAATTTATGATGGTCTATTGTTTTTTTTTTTTTTACTAGGTGCAGATACATTTAATAGGCCTAGATGTACTTGTAAAATTTTCAGAGACCGGGAATTAATTTTCAGGCCCTGGATGATTAATATAAAGCCTAATTCTAAAATAAGGATGAAACAGTCTACACTAACAGTAACAATAACCAGGACATTTGGTTGTCATTCTGTATCGTGCACTATACAATACTTTGTGATAGTAATATAATATAGGGCCTAACTGTTAGATAGCTATTTTTTTAACCCAGCAACTGGGCACCCCAGCGTTTAGCATAATTATTTTTTTTATTAATTCTTACATTTCCTGTGCGTATAGGAATACCAAAACAATGTTGCACTTTTTGGGGTTAACTTGTAGTTGTAAACTTTTGACTCATGCAAGGTTGGCGCCTCTATTATATGTCTTGTATTTTGGGTGCGATTTGCAGCCCGTGGGTTGAAAATATGCCTTTTTGTTGAAAAATACTCTTTTTGAGGGTGGCTTGTACACTTTTCTCTTGTGCTGGATTGGCAGCTCTGCAAAGGTGCTGTTGTTTTGAGCAAGACATTTTTCCAAGCTTCTAAAAGTAAACAACTTCATAAAATTGTCAATACTTTCCAGCAAAATATTGAAAGTTTTTTTTATCCAAAAGATAGAGAAAACAGGAGAAAACAGAGCTTTAAATAGTGTTTTCTCAAAAAGAGAACTTCCAACTTCTGACTCATTTGCCCTGGACACAAAAAATAGTATTGGTCATTCAAAACTTGAAAATAGATTTTACTCCTATAAAGATGAGCATAAAAAGAAATTGTTCCTAAACAGGATGAATAAGATAAGATAAGATAATTCTTTATTAATCCCTGTGAGGAAATTCAATGTACATAGTAAAATATAGATTCTTTCATTACTTTATTCTTGTATAAGCAGCTAAATGCTGTTAGAAGTTAACGTTTACATTCTCTTTTTTTTTTTTCGCATGATCAATCAGATCCAAACCTATCAAGGTGGAAAACAAGGCTATAATGGGCCAGGCTTCCAGTGGGTTGCATTTCATGGGTCTGTGGACACCAGGACGGCTTCTTCTTCATCTTACACATTTGAAGAGCAAGATGAAGAACAGGTTGGGAATACGTAGTAGTGAATAACAGGTTGGAAATACGTAGTAGTGAATAACAGGTTTGAAATACGTAGTAGTGAATAACAAGTCCAGAAAAATCCCTTTAAAACAAAATCAAGGAATTGCTAAAGCAGTTTTTGAAGCCAGGTGAAATTTATAGTTCAAATCATTCATGATACCTTTGAGTTTGAAAATTGAGACTTCTCTGCTTTGATTTAAAGTTAATCTTTTTTGTTAAAATATTTGTTGTCCTTCTTTCATCTTTCTCCTGCTGTAATCCTAATCATAAAACATTTATGATAGTTCTGAGAAAGAATAAATTTTCAGTTACAAAAAAAAAACAACATTTTTAATGGATTCTCAGATTATTCTTCTAAATTATTCTATTCTTGCCATACAGGTAGACCATCTTTTAGACTGGTGGTCCAAGCAAGGTGAAACTGTCATTCTTCAAGGTGGACAAAGTATTGTAAAGAATTTCACTCCACTAGCCAGCGTGGCCCCTAAAGATTATTTTAATCTCTTGTGCCAGGTAATTTTTTAGGAATGGAAATGTGTGTATTGTTTAAAAATTTGTATCAATTAATACATAGTTTTTGTTGTGTGCATGGTTGACAATTTTTTAAGAGCATTCTTGTCAAAATTTAATGGTGAAAGTGATAATGTTTTAATACAAAAGAGTTTTGCTTATTTTATGGCAGACTACTCTCCGTCTGTCTTTCTCTCAGTCTGTCTCTATTCTTATCTGTGTATCTGTCTCCAGGTCTCTGTAAATCCCCATCATAATCTATCTGTCTCCCTTTCAGTCTCTCTTTATCCCCCCTCTCTTTTTGTTTGCCCTCTTTTCTTTCTCATCAGTCTGAAAACACATGGTCCTGTCCAATTTTTGAAGAAATTACTCACCTTCATAGAGTTCATTCTATTTCCTTTAATTAAGTGTATGTTTGTCTCTGTCTTTGTCTTTCCCTCTTTTTCTATCTTTCTAACTCTTTCTAGATATATGTATCTCTCCCCACTTTATTCCTTCAAATGCTCATGGCCGGTCAACTCACTTAATACATTTATGAACATTGTAAGCTAAAAGAGTAGGAAGCAGTTGTGTTTCTTTCATTCAGATATAAACATTATATTACAACATAGGCTTTGTTCTTTCCTCAGGTAGTGCAAGTGTGTGTGTTAGAGCCAGATATATGCAGATTAATCAGAGTCTGGGATGGAACCAAGTGTGAAGGGTGAGATGCTTGCATTATATAAGATTATAGTTTTATGGTTTTAAAATTAACTGAAAAAAATGCAGGATTATTTGTGTTATAATGAAAGCTTTTGCTTCTGATGGTGTATTGTATTTATCTAGATGTGACTGCAATCTTGTCTCAATAGTGTGGATCACTGAATACAATGTTGGACACTGTATTCCAAGACTATACCATCTTCATTGATTTGCCAGTATCTTGACTTGCTTGAACATTTTTGTTCAGACCCATGATGCTGTTCATGCGTACGCTGAATACCAAGGAGACTGATGGTCTTCGTCTGTTTCTTTTACCCTTCAGTTTTTCCTGGCATACAGTTCTCATCAGGACTGTTCAAGTTCTTCAAGGGCCAGCGCTTTTACTTAACCTTGTTCCTATCAAACATCTATAGTAATACTTGTGGGGGGAACTTGATAGCCAGGTTAATCAGCCTCAAGACACATATCACCTAAAGCTCTTCATGCCAACGCACAGGAATGCCTATCCAAAACACTTTACAGACCTTTGTTTAATGGGGCATTGGTGTGCTGCTGTAATAACTTCCTAAGGAGGTCACACTCATGATTTGCGAGATCTTTTCTTAATAAATAAGTGAATCCCAAGGATTCATGTACTTAATCGATGTAATATGATAAAAGCAACTGTGCAGTCTGTACTGTGGAATCTTTATGGTGATATCAAGTCTTCTTTAAAACCACTTTAATGAGGGTCTTTTGCTTTGACTTTTTCAGTCACCAAAACGTATCTAATGTTTTGTCATTATTATCATAAAAAAGAACAATAATTTACCTTCAAAATGGTGTACAATATGTCAAGATTTGTCAATTGGTTCTTTAGTTAATAAATGTTGAACATTGAATGTTTCCTGTCTTTTGGCGGTCAGTATATAATTTTCTGCTAAACCAAAATTTCTAGTGCTTTTTGAGAATTTGAGGACAATCCCTGTTTCTTTTCTCTTTTTTTTAAAATTTAATTGTCTCTTTTCCATATAGAAGGGTACCACAATAATAATGGTTGTTTTTGCAGTTGTTTGTAATTTATATATTTATATTATCTATTCCGATTAAAAAAAAGTTATTTACACTGGTAATGAAAATCATTTGAAAATGATCTTACATTCTGTTACTAGACTACAAATACCCATGTAGACCTGTTCTTTAACACCTTACTTGTTTCTCATTTCTATCTTGAACTTGTATCAGTACAAAAAGTGTGTTTTTAAATAGGAAACCTCTTAAATTAACTCTTCAGTAAATTAGATGTAGAGAATAAATCTCGAAACAGCTTCATAATTGAGCACATAAACTTAGCTTTCCATTTTGTTGACTCTGAAATTATCTTTTGATCTTTTGGAGCAACATTTTTTTTTTCACTGCAAGTAATCTGTAGATTAAATTTTAAAACCCTTTTTTCATTTGAGAGCATTATGCCTTTAAAGTTTGTAATGGATATCAAAACTGTTTCTATACATATTTTTTCCTTACTTTTTTTTTACTTCTAAGACAACTGAAGGTTGTGTCAGAGGCTGAGTTGAACCAGAGCTTGGAAGAGGATAGACAGCTTGTGAAAGCTTCAGAAGGCCTGGCTGTGGATGCATTCCTGTTTGACAACCATGCTAAAGAATCAGGTCATGTGAAGGTATTATTTTCTCTTTTATTTATAACAAAAAAAAATATGAAAAGTCACAATAGCATGAAAATATCCAAAGAATGAAAATTTTTTATTAATTGAAATGAAATAAAAGAACAAAACTGTTTTGGAATTGTCTCCTAATTATTTGAATAAAATTCTTTTATTTTCTAACAAATATTTTGGCTCGACTACTATGTGGTCTCTTAGGTTAATCATTTGTTAGATTTTATTTTATTTCCTACATAGAGTTGCAGGCTTAAGTTGAACATACTATTAGATTTTGTCTTGACAGTTAGATTTGATAGTGCATGGAAGACAGTAATGATGTTTTACACGTAAGGCGTTTTTTTTTTATCTTAAAAAGTAACCTTCTTTCACTTTTTTTTAATGCTTTTAACTTTAAGAATTATGTGTGAGATATGAAACATTAATGTTTTACTCAATTTAAGACTTAATGAACAGTTTGTAAACTCTTAAAAAGCCCTTTTAGGTTTCAAAATATAATTTTCTTCAAAATTGCTGATGTCTCTGTTTTAACTTATGATCAACAGTTTTATTCTTCTTACATTGCTTCCGATTTTCCCCCTCAGCCGGGAGACTTTCTCATCCTGACCAATGTCCATGCCTCTGTAGTGTCAGGTTTTGTGGAACTGACCATCCACGGAGGGGGACAAAAATTTAGCCGTGGAGTTCAGGTCTTGCCTGAAGACCAAACAGAGGTGCAAAATCTCAAGGCAAAACTAGACGTCCTTGTTGCTCGCGTTGCAAAAAGTCCTGATAGCTGTTTGTCCGAGGCTGAATCTGAGGAACCTACTTCAGCCTCTAGGTCTGAGCCGAAAGAGAAAACGGAGGGTTCTAATATTTATGGTGACTCTCAGGGTTTTGTTCTCAGAGATAACAGCACAGATAAAGATGAAACATCCTCGGATTTAGCATCAGGTAAATGTTCCAGGAGCAGAGCCTCTGTCGTTCAACGGCATAAAAATAATACTCAAGAGATGAGCAAGAGACTGGGAAGGAAAGATTCGCCATCTAGAAATAAATCATTGAGGAGGAGAATGCTTTATAATGAGAAAAATGTCAGAGGCAGTTCGACTACGGTTTTTTACCAGAATAATAGTGCTTCAACTAGATCGCCTGTGCGTCAGGAAGAGGTTAATGATCTATCATTTGAGAGAAACATGAGCAACAGTGATGCAGCAAATGAGAACAAACAGAGCGAGTCGTCTGAGGACAGTAGTCAGTCAATATGGTTGTCCATCTACAATGACAGTGACAATGATGGAAAAAATTTAAAACGTGCTTCCTCATCAACTTCTCTGCAAGTCCATGATCCATCTAAGGATAACAGGCCTTCACCTCGACCTAATGAGGGCTTATTGAGCTCTACTAAGGGCGGTTGTACACAAAGAAGCAGGGATAGTTCTAATGGAGTGAGCACAGGAAGAAATAAATCTGCCGTTCAAGATGGGTGCCAGAAAACTGTGGGAGAAGAGGTTGAAACATCTTCTCAAGGGAGCTTTGTCACAGCCCCAAGCCCAAACCTTCAAGGAGGCGCAGGTCTTCTCAGGTGTGGGACACATCAAGACGGTGCTGCAGGAGATGAAAATACATTTTCTGGCTCAGGGGCAAATCATACTGAGGAACAAAGTCAAGCTAGGAAAAGGTATGCAGAAGAATTGAGTAGTGATAATGACAAGAGGATAAAACTTTCACCGGAGATGACTTTAGGTGGGAAAAGAGAATCTAGAAGGAAGGCAAAAGCAATGCTTTTTGAACAAACAGATGCATCAGGTGGGGAAGATACTACAAATGTTAACATAAACATAACCACTGAGGGACAAACAAAAGATACAAATAGAAATGGCTTAGAGTTTGATGAAGGATTACCTCATGCTTTTTCTCAGGACCATTTAGAAATCTTAGACTCTCAGATGCTGTGCTTTGAGAACAACGATTTCTCTCAGGCTAACAAAACAAACAGTGGTGATCTAGATCGTATAGAAACTCGAAAATCCAATTTACATGTTAATGAAGATAATGAGGCCGAAAAAGAAAGTCTGAGACCAAGTAGAAGAAAAACGATGAAAGAAATTTCCTCTCTAGAGAAATCTCAAAACTTGGAGGAACATCCCCCCAAGCATGAGAGCAGAAGCATTAAAACTAAAGAGACTCGTCCATCCTATAGCATTGAAGTTCTCTGCATAGGAGAGAAAAGCCAACCAAGTCAGGAGAGTTGCGACATCCTGCAGATTGAGACTGGAGAGAGCCAAGTGTCCAGTTCAACTGACAGTGACAATCTCAACTCTTTGTCTCAGCCCAGGTGCATGCTCAAGACAGCCTCAGGTCAGTCGCTAAAACAATGATTTTATTAATTAGTCCCTGTCCTCTGTCCTGTCAAACTACAATACCATTTCAGAGAGGCCTTTTTTTCTCCATGGTGCTCTATATTTCCATGCAAAAATTATTACAATAAAATATAAGCCCTTGTTCAACTTTTTTATTAAGGACAACATTAATTTTTTTTTCAAAAGCAAACTCTATTATTGACAGAGATGCTTCTTTTCTGGCAAATGTCGGAAATCCGGCATTTGCGAGAGTTCATGCCTCGTCTGGCAGATGTAAAAATTTTGGCAACTGGACATCGATGGCGTCATTAAAGAATTAACTTTTGCATAAAATTGCAAATGCAAAACGACGTTCTTAAACTGCCGGAAGTGAATATAGAACAAGTCATAATATGTTAGTGCACATGTGCGCAGCACCGTATATCAAGTTCAAGAAAATAAACACTCTTTCTTTCTTTCTCCCACATGAGTAATTAACTAATTTCTACTGTGAATTTTGAGAAAAAAATTCAGGCATTTTTGTCAGGCCATAGAAGCATCTCTGTATTGAATGGATGGATTTATAAAAACCTTATTTTCCCCCTTTTTTGGGCTCTAATTTATGATAACTCATGGTAGTGAACTCAAAATTAAAACCAGATCTATCTGAAATCCAGCATGAACTATTTTCAGTTTTTTTCAAATCAAGACTGCTTCCTAACTGGAAAGCTTATAGACACCTTTACTCGCATGCCTCTTCTATCCTTACATATAAGAATCCTACAGAACCCTAGTAGCATAGTAGAAGCATAGTATTCAGTTAGTTCATTGGTCTATTATATCTAGTATGACACTACTTACTTCCTCTTTAACAAAGCCATCTATGACTCAAAGTTAGGTAACAACAGATTCTATATATCACAAGTTATCTAAAAAAAGAAGCCTAAGAAAATGTACAAGAATCCAGTTCAGTATAAACAGGGTTTACAACTTTCCCCCCCAAAAAAACCCTACATAAGTAGTTTTAAATAATCAAAAAAGTATTGAGATGCTGAGCTTTGCGGCATTTTATTGAATATTTTATAGTTATCTATTCTTTTTTAAGGTCACACATATTTTTTATTTTGTATACGCTAGCTACAAGGTATCATGTTTTTTTTTTTTTGCTGTTATTTATCTTGTTGCTCAAAACTAGAGAGGTGAAGAGTGGGATATGGGAAAGAGAGAAAAGGAGAAAAGGAGAAAAGGAGGAAAGGGGGAAGAGAAGGTAGAGGAAGGAAGGGAGAGGAGGAGAGAGATAAGAGGTAAATGGTGGGTTCATTTTTATTCAAG
>BMAT01013244.1:148090-158967 GCA_019649035.1 Elysia marginata | reverse complement strand
GCCCTGAGAGCACCTTTGAAGTGGAATTGGGCTTGTAAAATATCCTAATCAATCCTGAAGTCATTGGTGCGTTTGCTGCTTGAACTGCCTGCCAGGTTCTTTATCTCCAACTGTCTCTGTTTTTGTGCCATGTGGAAAGACTCAGCTGTTGAACTTCCTGTCCAGTCATTTTTTTATCCATGTATTTTGTGTTTAGTTTTATATACCTGTATATTATATATGATAAGAGGAAAAAAACATAGACAAGCCTGGAAGGAACAAACAGGTTAAGAATAAGAGGGAGGGAGAGGAGGCAAAAAGAGGTAATAATAGAGCAAGAGTACATCGATATCAAAATGTTATCTATAAATATTGCAGACCTGTTTTTTTCAAGTTTGTATATTGCAAAGCAGTAAAAAATACACTACCGCTCCGGCTGACAGTTAAGAAAGATAAATAGATAGAATATTAAAATCCAATTCAAAGGAAGAGATAAGATAAGTTAAGAATAGCTTTATTCATCCCATCATGGGAAATTCATATACACCTTCATCTTATAAACACAGATATCTCTTTAAACAGATATTAAAGGCATTATACAAAAATGGGTATAAAGTAGGCAAAATATGATATAAATTTTAGGAAATATGCAGTGCAGTAAAAATGGTACAAACTTTAAAACAGTCTTGACTAGTAAACATATATAAATTGATGTAAAGAGTCAATCACTTATCAATATTTATATAAGAACTATCAGGAATAAGAATTTCGTATACATAGAGATAGAAAAGGTAGGTCATAAAAGTTACATAATTAAGTGGTGTATATATTTATAATTTAAAAAACAGTCGTATTAGGAATACGGCGGTAATGTAAAAAGGCCCCTATAGAATAACGTTTATCACCCCTCAGTGTCTTGTATAGTTCTTGTTATAGAGTATTACAGACTGGGGTACAAGGGAATTTGAACATCTTACCGTTTTTGTTTGGGGCACTCTGAGTCTCCCGCTACGTTTTATCAAAAGGTCTTCAAAAACTGCACCAAAGAGGGGATGGGTGTTATCATTCTTTATGCAGTGTACTTTCTTTAATTGTGCTTCCTGGCATAGACTGGTTATACTCTCTTGTTTTTTACCCACCACCGTGGATGACTTTTGAATAATTTTGTCTAGCCTATTTTTATCTTGTTGGGTAATGTTACCACCCCAGCATACAATTCCAAACGTTAGAACACTTCTAATCATTCTAATTATAGAAGAGAAGAACATTTGAAGAGTTTTTTTTTATCGAGATTAAAAGATCCTAGTTTTCTAAGACAGTATACTCTAGTATTTGTTTTCTTTATCACAGCATCTGTATTATTGGTCCAGGATAGTTTGTTGTCAAAAACGACCCCAAGATATTTAAAAGTTTCCACTCTCTCTACTTCTCCTCCTTTTATGACTACAGACAGGTTGTAAGACGTTTTTCTTCCGTCTAAAATCTATGATCATTTCCTTAGTCTTGTTTACATTTAACTGCAGGTAATTTTGATCGCACCATTCGACAAATCTATCAATCTCCTGCTGGTCTTCATCATTAGAAATGAGTCCACTTAATACTGTGTCGTCGGCGTATTTGTCAATTACACAGCCATCGTGAGTGGCCCTGCTATGAGCAGTGTAGATCGAAAACAGGAAAGGAGCCAACACAGTACCCTGGGGGGCTCCTGTGTTAGTAAATGTAATATCTGAAACCATTTCAGTACCTATCTTTACAAAATGGGGACGTTTTGTGAGATAGTTAATTATCCATCATATTGTAGGAAGTGGTACATTGTAGTATTTTAGTTTGTCCAACAAAATATGAGGTTGGATGGTATTAAAGGCACTTGAAAAATCGAAGAACATTAGCCTGATAGATGTAGAAGGTTTATCTAAATGAAAATGAAGGTTATGAAGAACATGTAACATCGCATCGTCAACGCTTTCTCTTTGGTCTATACGCAAATTGTAGGGGATCTATATAATCTTGAGTGAGATAACCAAGGTGTGGCAGTATACATTTTTTTAAATGCTTTCATTACACAAGATGTCAAAGCAACTGGGCGTAAATCATTTAAAAATTCAACTTTCGATTTTTTAGAGACAGAAATGACACATGAAGTTTTCCAAATATTTGGTACAATGTTCTGCGCCAGTGATTTATTGAACATATTACAAAGAATCAGAGACAGCTGTTGTGCACGTTTTTTAGTATGCTTGGTCTAACATTATCCCGTCCTGTGGCCTTGTTGAATTTTATTGCTCGTAGTACTTTTAAAACCTCACTTTCCTGGATCATTATTTTTTTTGTGCCGAGTTTATGTCTTCTACATTCATAGTGTTTAATTAAGTAGTTAGGTGTTCGGAGAAATAAAACAATCAAACCTCGGGTAAAATTTATTTAGCTCATTAGCATAGCCAACGCTTTCATTCACTCGCTGACGGTCTGAGTTTATTTTACAGCCACTCATCATCCTCATACCTTCCCACACACTCTTCATATCATTTGTCTCGAACTTTTCTTCGACCTTTTTTCTTGGAAAGAAACCAACCCTGCCATTGCGAATAAAAGAAACTACTGAAACTAGAGATTGAAGGAGTCTTGTAAAGAAAATAAAACAGGACAAGGCAATAATAGAAAACTGGCTTTTATTTCCGGTCCTTGAACACCCAAATTTGAGTCATTATGCATGCAACTAGCTTTAATCAACTTCTTGAGTAAATCTGCTTCTAAATCGGCAAAACCTCGCCCTGCTTTCCTAGCCAACCCGATTAGAACGTCTAGTCTTTCAGTCATTTTTTAAATCTTTTGTATTCAGGTCAGGACCTCGTTAAAGTGTTACATCAAGGGGACATTGTTTGTTTTTCCTCCAGGAGGTACCGTGCCAATTGCCAAGGCAAGTTTCAGTATGAGGAAACAGTTACCGCTTAAGAATTTAACGCGCAGGCTTCTAAAACATCGGTGATCCCGACGTGGACTAATGCCAACAGTGACCTCTCGAGATCCGATGAATAAATACTAGAGATTCCCGTTCTCTTTGAATGAACGAACTAATTATAAGTTAACCGCAGGTCTGTAATCGTCAACTATTTTGGGATGACTGTGGGATTTTTCGGGGTCTCTTAGCGGTTACTCATCGTGCCGTAAATACATGCGCACAAAAAGCTGTCAGTGTAAAATAGCTTAAGAGTATTAGATGAAAATGCAACTCCCCCCCCCCCAAACTTTCACCCACACAAAATACCATTTTTGATGAGCACTTGTCCTCAAAGATAGTCCATAAAACAGCAGTAAGTTCTCTAGCCCCAAAATTTGATTGCAATAAGAAATGAAATTATCATACCTGAAATACATGCAAACTTAATACCCTCGGCGCAGAATAGCTTAAACTAAAGGAACCCCTCCCCCCACCTATCACTCAAATAAAAATATCATTTTTGGTGAGCACTTAGAGACACATACAGTCTTTATAACACCAGCAATTTATCTAGTTCTAAAACTGGAATGAGATTAGAAATATAACAAGAACAGTTGTCCTTCTTTGAAAGTCAACAACCCAAAATACTATATTTCTATATGTTAATCACTTTGATAACATTTGATGCAACAGTACATATGCTACAGAGAAATATATCGTTTGATAACGTTTATAACCATAATTATCATTACATCGCAGGTCTGATCAATATTTTATGAAAACTGCTAGCACAACTATGATAAGATTAAGATCATTAAATTGGAAATAAGTAAAAAAAACCTTCATGCTTGCCACGTGACTTCGTTTATATTTATGACAGACTTTATTAACAGTACAGAGATTTACTATTATTATTATTCTTTAAAAAATGTCTCATTACTTTAGCGTTCAACAAAAATGCTCTAAATTAAAAAAAAAAGAAAAAAAAAACACACACACAAACCCCCCCCAACAAAAACAAAGGGAGTGTATTTTACCAAGACCACGCACGTCCTATGTATGTAGTGATTGAAAGATTTTGAAGGTATAAATTAGCAGTGGACAGAAGTAGGCTTTAAGTGGAACTTAATGCCCGAAGTGTCTGTCTTTAGTATGCTTCGAACCTTTGACTTATAGTAGCATCGCCATGCGACTAAGAGAAACATAGCTTATACCGTGTCGCCACTACGCTCCTTAAAAAAGGAAGTTTCACGGAGGATCTAATGACGCGGCCTATTTATAAACTTTCATACACATTGCCAGTTTACATATTTTAGCAACTTGTATCAAGATCATCTCATAAAACAGATATCGAACAGGTTACGACTCGGGGAACGAACGTTTTGTCTTTCTCCTCAAGCCAACCTGCTCTGTGGCCTAGCCGTAAGACACTCGCTCGGAGATCGGGAGGTGCGTGGTTCGATCCCCGGCTGAGTCAAACCAAGGAATTTAAAATTGGTATTAGCAGCTGATCCGCCTAGTGTCTGGCATTATGAATTTAGTGTCAAGTCCTGTCGGCCCGGTGTCAGAATAATTTGACTGGTTTTGGTGTACGCAAGCGCTCCTTAGATCAGAGCGTGGCAACACTCTTTTAATTGTCTACAGCGCCGTCTCTGATATAACCTCGAGGTCGACTGGAACGTTAAAATTCAACCAACCAACCAACCAACCTCAAGCAAACACTCTATTCTCCAACTATGCTTCTCATAAACCACATGCACACCCTACATTCAAAATGTATCATCTGCACTCGATAAAGAGAAGTTTAAACAGTTCTTTAACCACAAAACTGTGTGCGAGGCAGGTGCTTTGAAATTTGATCGCAGAATAAACTGAGCAGCGTTACCATCTGTGGTGCATGAGGAATTAAGATAATCATGTTTGTCGGGTGACACCGTTTACCGCAACTTTACTTAGGGCTCAAGGAAAAAAAAGTAATGTATGAGGGAAAAACGTTTCCTGCCTCTCCTCTCCTATAATACCGCCTCCACAGCACAGTCGTGACTCAGTTAAAACTTAAGGTCTAGTGAATGTCCTATACGGAATCTTTTAACCGAAAGTTTCTAAAAATTCTTAACCGAGTTCAAGTCCGAGTGGTTCTGATCCTAGGCTGCCATACTGAACGGTGGACTATTTTTTACCTAAAACTACCTATTGGTGCGGAATTTATTGAGTATCAAAAAAGGGGTATACGAGCGTTTTATTGAAACTACATAATATTTGTTTCTATCCTTTTCTAAGAAAAGGGTGCGCAATTTGCAAGAAGGAATAGAGAAGAGAGAATGTTTACAAAGTTGTGACGTAGGTTTAGGTCAGAACATTTAGCTTCAGGTTAATTTCTTAGCCATTTCAACACTTATGATTTCAGTTTTAGATACTATTGCATGCATCGAAGGTACACATGCAACTTGCAATATAAGTAGACCTTGTGCGATTGGGTTAGCATGAGTCAGTTCTAAGATGTTTAAATGGTTTAAAACCCCTCAGCCTCGTTGCTCTTATTTTTGAGTAAATCCCAATCGGTTACGTTTCCTCACAGCCGCATCTAAGGATTAAAGTTAAAAAAAAATTCGTTAAATTCTTCCCCCGCCGAAAGCAGTATAGAGATTTTACATATCTCCACCAGCAGACCTATACACACCAAAGCAAATTCATCTCATAATTTTTAGCATTACAATGCGGCTGCCTGTTTTCACAAATTTCAGGCACTGCCTTTAGCCAAGTACCCATTTTACAGGAAGGTGGTCTGAAGGAAAAGCGGATAAATTGCTTTCCTCATTTAATTACAACATACGTCGTACGTGGTAAAAAGTTACAAGATTCTAACCAATTCAGGACTGGATACGAATTCCTAGAAAAATTCTAAACACTTTACGGGTGAAGAGGATCCGGTTTCAAATTCGATTCCAACCTGGTACTATGCGTCACATGCTGAATCTTAAAATCCTCCTCAAGGCCTACGTCTTGGCTTGATCCACGACAGTAAACATAGCAGAGAAGATAACGTGGTGACGTGTCACTGCTACACGTGCATTTCATGGTCCGAGTTGCTTTATAAAATGTGTAAAATGTGGGTTTAAAATTATTTTGTACAATCATTACAAAAGTAAAGAAACCTTAGAAACAAGCATGCATTTGTTTCTATTATTTTCTCATGTCAAGTCGCAAAAGAAACACAAAATGGTGATATAATATCAATGCTTGTAGCTTTTTTTTATAGATTTTTCATGAGATTTTTTCTATGTACACGACTAGAAAAATGATTTAAATGAAAAGAACAAGAAAAACAACAACAAAAACAACAGAAACAAAAAAATCTTTACTAAAGAAACTATTAAGAATGCTCAATTTAGGTTTTAGGTTGAATTGATTGCAAATTAGAAAATTAAATAGACTTACCCGTTTCGTATCACATTTGAATGAAGAAGAGGCTTTATGGATTATCTAGACAGCTGGCATTTTATATTCGCTGTTTTATCTGCCCTGTTTCATATTTACAAAGTTTTTTTGAGCCCTTAAACATCTTGTCTTAGATTAGAGTAGAGTGAGATGAATTTTTCTTATGATCCCCAGGAAAACCTAATACGAGGGTAAAAGAATGAAATTCAACGTCTCTAAAACCAATATATAATATACAGTAGTTGCTTTTGGTTTGTTTGAGTCGCGCGTGGCGTCTTTGTCTAGTGATAGACACTCGGCGTTCAGAACGAGAGGTCCGGGGTTCGAGTTCTGTTTCAACATGTCTATTTCCACAGATTTTTCGCCTCACTCTTACGTTAAAGGAGTACCCGACTATGGGCAGTGAAATACCATTTCAGTAGATTGCTATATATGGACTTTGTTTTTACAGCTCCTCTGTGAGTTCAGAGGGCATTCTGTTTAGTAAAGGAATTTTGTGGAATCCATGTAAAGTGCTTAGAGCATTCTAGTGAATTAGGCGCTATGTAAAAACGCTCTTTTTTAAAATTCGCTGCTAGACAGCGTTAATTAAAAATACAGGCTTCTTTACTTGCACCTTAAACATAATTAGCTTGATTTAGATTTAGATCAAGAATAGTACTAACCACTTATTTTTGTGTAACGTTTGGAAAACCGTAGATCCGACATCGATTCTTTCGTAGGTAGATAGTATAAACATTGCTGGTTCTGTGGTGGTTCAGCAACGCTCCCATCTCTTTAGATTCTTTTATTTATCCTTCTCTCATAACTGTTGACTTATACATACAGCGCATCAACCAAGCATAAACCGGGCATAGCGAGTACAGGAAAGCATTGCACTTGGTATAGTGATGCAAAGACAATACGTAGTCTATCATATAACTAGAATCTTTGGTGGAATGACGGTATTATCATGTCAATTGCTTAAAAATTACTGTTTCTCTCTACTTGATAGCACATGGTTTTTGTTGTAAATAGGAATGGGCAAGTACAAGTTGGGCCTATTATGCATTTCATAAGCTGAGAGTCAGTGGGTGAGAGAGAGAGAGAGAGAGAGAGAGAGAGAGAGAGAGAGAGAGGATAATACTGATAATGAAGAAATCCGCAAATTTATAGCTTCATCATGTATTGATTTTTTTCAACACACTTATTTAGCATGTTACCTTCTATCGAATAAATAAACTTGACATATATTAAAAAAAAGCCACCCATATTTCAAACTTTTGTCCTGATTGGTATAGCTTTATCCGTTAAGTAACATCTTGTTATATCTTTATTAAAGTCAATCGGGACAAATATCTGATTTTCACTTAATCTTGCATTCTGTACAGGTCATTCACAGCACTAAAGTTTAACTACATGTGCACAAAACCATGCTTAATTAGTTAATGAAACTTCAATTCCATAAAACCTAGCTAAAGTCGGAAATTTTCATTTCAAATTCTTTATCTGAACAGATTGCATAGAAATCCTCTAACACTATGGAAAAGATTGAATGTATTTATTTTTTATAGGTTTTTTCTGTGAACTTCCATAACAAGAAGATTTTTAAATTAATTTTAAATTAGTTTGAAAACGAAAAATGGACAGTAGCTCAGTTTTCAGGATTGGGGTCACACCGAATCATGATTAGTCAAGACAAAATAAATATGTTAAGCTCACTATTTTTGGATGATTGATTGAAATATTATAAAGGTATGAAATTAGCAGTGGAGAGAAGTAGGCTTTTTAGTAGAATGCCCGAAATGTCTGCCTTTAGTATGATTCGAACCTTCGACTTACAGATGCTTTGGCACCCATCGCCTTGCCACTTATAGAAATATAACTTATACACTATTCTTGGAGCCTAGTGAGAAATTTGAAAATTTAGTTCTAGGGAAAAATATCCAAGTCTTTGTAATTTCTTTTCGAAAAAATAATCATTATTTTCAATACACACGATAAACTGTTGTTAAACTTCTGCTATTGTATTTCAAAACGGACATAAACCTGCAATTGAAATAAAAAGAAAATGACAAAACCAACTATGCAAAGGGATATTTTCAGTATCTTTTAATCGTTGCACAACAGGGAAAAAACCAGCTTACAAAAACCAAACCAATAGCAAAAAAAAGAAGGAAAAAAAAAGAGGAAACAAATGTATAAAGAATCTAAAAAATGACATAAATTAAGTGTCAAACATTAGAGGCATAGTTTTATTTGGCTTGCGCTTCAAATAACTCAACAAGAGAAAACGTAGGATTCACTTAACACTATGCACCTAAGTCGGGGTCATCAATGAATTTAGAACTATTATGATAACATTACTTCTGGTTTCATCAAAACATAAAACTTCCAAACGCTAACAAGTTTGTAATTAAAAAATATTTATTTTTGAAAAAAAAAAAANNCCGCCATATTGGTAGAAAAGTGAACCTGAATAGAATTACCACTCTAAATGTTTATGCCTACTGTAAGATACTTGCGAGATGTTAAAATTAAATATTTTGAACTCTCAGGATTTTAACTTGTTAAATACCATCAATTTGTTTTAATCAATGAACAGAAAATGTTTAAGAAAAACTTGAAAAAAATATTTCGTTTATCTCACACTACAAAAATAGTGTCATCATATCTAGGATAAAAACAACTACTTTAAGCGCCCGCTCACCACCCCCCCCCCTCCCTGCTCCCCGAAAAGTTGTTATTACATGCTGAAAACTTTTCAGATATTTAAAAACTGGTTCACCTTTCAATTGAGTTTCAAACAGTAAAACATTCTAAACTTGCGACGAGAACAGAACAAACAATCACCTTTGCTCGTGTGTTGTCAGCGTAAAAGTAATAATTCATAAGTTCTGAACTCGACTAAATTTGTGAAATTATCAAACGAACGACCAACAAAAGTTTTAAAAAATTTTTCACGATAAAAATAAAGAACATAAAGTATAATGGTTCGAATAAAATGCAACTTTTGTTTGCTTACGTAGTCGCTATTTCTAAGGTTTTAAAGGGAAAGAAGACGAGATGAAGAAAGTTTAGTAGAGTCAACAATTTCTTTCTGAAATCTGAGTCGTAAGCGTAAAGGTTACAACAGCTAAATTAAATAGGTCGAAATTCTGCTCTCGAATTAAGGTTGATAAAAGTAAAAGTGAAACAAACAAAAACTGAAAGAAATCTCCTTTACCACCCAGTCCCGATCCACACTTGTAATAATATGAAAGAAAGATTACAACAGCTAAGTAGTTGGAAATTCTGCTCTAAAAGCTAATTAAGATTGATTAAAATGTAAGTAAAACAATCGGAAATAGAAAGAAAGCCCCATTTTCACCCGATCTCACTACCAAAGGTGTAAGAATAGGAAAGAAAAGAAAAATAAGTGTGATTCATAAAACCTGCAAACAAATACTCACATGACTCCATTCTTTAAAAAAAAACAATATAAATAAAAACAAAAATAGGCGAACAAACAATAAAACAAACGCAAACGGAAAAACCCAAAATTAACAACAAAATATTGAATATACTGAGCAGTTAAAAGTCATAGAGAAGAAAGTTATTATCTTAAGTCTGTTGAGCTGTTCAGTTGTCGATGCGCGCGAGACTAGTACGCCTGGTGTTGTTACCTTTACACTGGAGCACCGAGTGGGACCTGTCAGCTGGCGAGGGTGCCTGGTAAGGGGTCTTGCTCCACATTGCCTGGGACAGATAAAAGCAGGAGGAAGAAAAAAAAGAACCCTATTCATTACGAAAAAAAATTATCTAAAAAAATATTTCTATCTTTTTCTGTTTATCGGTCTATCTTTATGGCTAATTATGATATTTACCTAAATTTTGTGCCTTGTCATCATGAAGCTCTGCCCTCATCACATATCAGACTGATCTTTGTCGGCTGGCTGGTCTGCGTTTACCAGCCTGGCCGGCTGTGGTACGATCGCTAACCAGAACTTTTTTTTATGAGCACAAAGCGAAAAAATCTCCTTATACGCATTTTACGAACCTCTGTTTTAGTATAGCAAGTTTTTTATTCTTCTAGACACAAAGGCATATCTTTTTCCCTGGCATAAATAAGTAAGGCACTCTACGATTTATGTTATTTAAAAAATGATTATAGTCTTCCACCGCCGAAGGCAGTCTCAAGACTTTAAATATTTCCCCCAGCAGACCAATACACACCAAAGGAAATTCAACTCATATTTCAGAGCATTACAGCACAGCTGCCTATTCGGCGCTCAAATACTAACATTCTACAAATTTCAAGCACTGCCAATAGCCAGTATCCATTTTATAGGTAGGTGGACTGAGGAAAAAGTGAATAAATTGCTTTTCTAAAGCAGTTACAACATGCGTCGTGGTTGGGAATCGAACCAGGGACCGCCGGATTACAATTTACCCTAAAACCTATATCTTATGGCTATCTATCTATCTATCTATCTATCTATCTATCTATCTATCTATAATTTATCCATCCATTCATCCATCCATCCATCCATCTATCTAT
>BMAT01013244.1:131449-148015 GCA_019649035.1 Elysia marginata | reverse complement strand
TCTATCTATTTATCTATCTATTTATCTATCTATTTATCTGTATCCGTCTATAGATCTATCTATCTATCTATCTGCATACCTGTTTGTCTGTCGACGCCTTAGTAATCCGAGCAGATCCTCTGTCCAATATTCATCCAGCCGCACAGAATGCGTAACAAGTTCAATTTTTCCTCACTACTCCAAAAGAAACCAGAACTCAGATAAATCACTAGTTAGTTGATTTCTATGGGTGCTTTGTTACCTTGCCTCGATTTGGACAACTTCTCCTAAACCCAGCCGCTAACTTATGGACCAAAGTTCCACCCCGTAAAACGCCATGTTTTACACCGTGTCCACCCCACTTTCAAGTATGGAATCCTCTGAACAAATAAAGCTGGGCGCTCGATCAATAGAATCGGTTGATTAATCGCAAAAAAGGCCAGATACCTTAATATTCCCATTTTTTCGAGAATCACATGTAATTAGACCTGCCATATTCGCAAAACGAAGTATCTTAATATTGTCGTTTTTTTCCCCTTAAATCGCATCACTAAATCCACCAATTTCGTTTGAGTTATCTGAAAGGACAGGTACGGTGCTATTCCATTTTTTTGTTCATTCATGACCTTACTAGATCTAGCCCCTTACCATGGTAGCTTTTCCCACAGTAGTCTCCCCCTTGGCGTCCTCTACGTCATTCTGGTAGATGCTTGACAAGGACTGGAGTAGTCGGTCGATGCGGGACGGGAACACAGCCATGCCAGGATCTGGTGGATCGAGCCAGGTCATCTGTGCTACTGGACAGTTGTCCTTCTTCCTGTTACTCTCTAGAGCATGCACCGCAGAAGGATATGGTAAAGCATAGGATAGCATAGTTTTTAGTATTTTCTCAAAGGTAATTAAATATGGAGTAAAAGAGATTGAAACAAGCATTGTACTAGTTACAATGAAATCCTGATAAAGCTAACACCTCGCAACCGAAAAATGTGTTGAGTTGAAGCAAGAGTTGACTTTAACCATTACAAATATATAAAGAAATACAGAAGGGGACTGCAAAACAGTGGTGACTTTAAGCAGGAGTTTCCCTTAAAGTTGTTGACTTTGAGCGGGTTCCACTGTATGCTGTAGTTAGCAATAACTAACCATGTCGTTGCGTTTGTCAGAGCATTCTAGACTATGTAGCGGTATTTAAAACTATTGTAGGAAAAATAAATGACTTACCATGATTCAGAAAGCGCTCAACACCTTTCAGACTTGGTCCATCTATGGTGGCTCCTTTCGGAGAATCCTGAATGCCAGTCCAGTTCATAAAACGGCCGAGCATAAACTGGAGAATCTCGTATTCGTTGCTGTTATTGTTGGCATCGTTTCGCACCTCCGCGAACGTGTCGTTGAGTATCGATACAAACATGTTCACGATGATGAATGTCACAGACACCAAATATAGCAACACGAATATCTGAAACGATTGGCAGAGAGATGGAGACATAACGCTTACTCCAAAGCTAAAAAGAATTTAAAAAAGCAAAATAATGATGGGAGAAATTCATGTTAATTTTTTAAAAATTCATTAAAAAAATTTTTTAAGGGTGGCGCATTCGTAGTCCAATATTGTAAGTTAATATCAAATTTTTAAGGTTCTCTGGATAAATCAATGATACATGATGTTTGCTTTGCACCTAGATCTACTGATAAAAATTTTGAATCAAACCCTCTAATTAATCAAACGCCAGAATACGTAAAAAATATGATGCCTTTGAATCACAAAGTTGGCGAAGATATTTGCACAACAAAAATCAGATTGCCTAACATTCTTCTATATACTTAAAACTATCATATGACAAAAGTTATTAAAAGAAAAACAACTTTTGCCTTGGTGGGGTTTTGAATCCTCAACTTTGGATTTCATACTTATCTCTGTGTAATTGTATTGATTTTCGGGCAGTTTTCACTTAATACCTTCTTCTACTGACCGCTTACTACCTAATACCTTGTATCTTTTCCTACGTTGCTAGCAACTTTATGCATTAAACGTCTCATGCATTCTTAATATCTTATATCAGTTTGCTAGATGTACATAGCAATGAGGCACTAGCAGTCCAAGCTTCCAAATTTAAATATAAAAACTCGTATTAAAATTGTAGAACGCAGCCATAATAAAAAAAACCTACCCTTGAATCCAGCGGTATTGTAGGGGCCTCGGGTTCGATTTCGTCCTCTTTTGATGAAAGCCTACCTTTACTGTCAGCTGGTGGGTAACGTATACCCCCAATCCATCACTGGTATTATACCCTTCCTTTGCCAACAACTGCTCTTAATATTATTATATATCTTGAAACCATAATTGGTATTACAGCCCAAATCTACCAACTTCTCACAATCGACAGAATTACTCTTGATTCATTACTGGTATAAAAGCCACCTCTCTCTGACAGCAGCTGCTAAGTACTTTATATCATTGAATCACTCTTGGTAACTAAACCACTGGCAGAGAAAGAGAGATAGAACAAGCGATAGAAGCAGCCTCCATTTATCGCCATCAGTTGACATTTATCCTTGATTTACATTAATGATTTTGCAGCCTAATTTCACGGTTTTTTATTACCTTAAACTATCGTATTACCTTGAAACAACTACGAACGTCGGTTTAAACCCTAGAATCATTACTGATTAGCAGCCTCCATTTAAGGCCATCAGTTGACATTTATCCTTGATTTACATTAATGATTTTGCAGCCTAATTTCACGGTTTTTTATTACCTTAAACTACCGTATTACCTTGAAACATTACTGATTTTATAGTGGTTGCCCCCGCTCACTATTAACTTACCTGTGTGAGAATAGGTTTGGCCTGAATGAGCGTGTAGATATTAAACTTGCCCATCATCATGAGGATTGACGCAACCATGGACTTCATGAAAGACGAGTAGGTCTCATCCGCCGTCATGAACGAGAGCCAGAACAGTTGACAAAACGCCAAAAACACGATCAAGAAGATGATGCTAGGGTGGTAAAACAGGGAGAAAGAGAGGGAGAGACAGGTTGGCCATAGTTGCAGTTTTGTAATTACATTATCACTAATGGGATTGAGGGCTAAAAATGTGATGGTAGACGAAGAGAAAAAAGAGTATCAAAAGTATCAAAATATAGATACAATTGTAGTTAAATAATAATAATAAAAAAATGTAATGTTTTTATGAACTCCTCAAAATAGGAAACAGTTTAATTTTGGTAGACGTAAAAACATCTGGAATAGTGACCGCGACCTTGGTTTACCCCAGCCACTTTACAGCTATGTATTTTATTAAGACTGCAAATAAAGATTTCGAATTATCAAAAAAAAAGACATAATTAAGTTCAAGAAGGGTGATCATTTAAGATGACTTTCTTTCCCCAAGTATGTGTGAGTTTTTACAAAAAGAGAGCAATATGGCTATCTTCGGAACTCGCAAAGGCCGTGCGTACTGCAAATGCTTTTGAAAATAGATATCCTAATCTTTTGAAGTGGTACAACCAACCACTTCCGTTAGAGTTGAAGACCGGGGAATTCAGCTCGCATAAAAACGTCAACAATTTTCACTACGGCGATAGCTGGTCTTACTACATTACTTCCGGATGGTTTGGATTCCTGAATCTATAATTATCTGTTGAGGGTTTGGGCATTATTGTAGGCGCTGTGATTGATCAAGAAGGTTTGGGGTGTCAGGGAATACGAAATTCATATTGATAATGGGAGAGACAGAAAGATAGAGGAAGAGAGAGAATCACAGAGAGAGAGAATGAATAAGAGACAGACATAGAGAGAAAGAGAGAGACACAGAGAAAGAGACAGAGAGAGAGTAAGATAAAGAGAGAGGCAGAGAAAGAGAGATAGAACAAGCGATAGAAGAAAAGAGAGAGAATGAGAGGCCTAAAGAGAGATGAAGAGAGATGGAGAGAGAGACAGAAAGAGAGACAGAAAGAGAGACAGAAAGAGAGACAAAGAGAGAGGTGGAGAGAAAGATGTCTACCTGAAGTGTAAGAGATGCCTGCCACTAAGCCTCAGCGTATTAGCCAGCATGGAGACCCGGCGATTAAACCGGAGCAATTTGAGGAACTTGAGTGTCGCCAGGAACACGGTGAAGCCCATCATGTAGGCGAAGATCTCATTCCAGTAACCAACAAATTGAAACTTGGTGTAGCCATAACCCTCCGTCTCCTAAAAAGCATACATTTTATTTTCAAACAAAGCAATCAAAATATTACTATTGTACTTGCAAAACAGGAGAGTGATTGCTCATGGTACGGTAATAATTTGACCAATCTACTCGTATTGTTATCGTAGGCTCATGGAGAATAAGGTCGTCTCCACTTTGTTTTCCAAATTTAGGCCTAGTTCTTAGTCAATGCCTGCTCAGGCTTTGTGGAACATAATCTGTTGAACTACAGTTGAAAAGCTGTAACAGTTCAGTCCAAAACCCTAGAAGTCCAAAGTTTCGTGTACCGCAGCCAAAACAGCCAATCTGGCAGAAAACACTAACCTTTTAACGAGACAAAAGCACGTTTCTTAAAGCAAATTTATTTTTTTTGCTTTTTAAAATAACTGTTTTTGCAACTATATTCATTTGCATAATATTACCCCATAACTTTCATGCTCTTATTACAAATCATGGTATGGTAATGTTAACTGGACGGTTTAGATAGCTAGTAAGAAAGCATTGGGTTCTTCTCAAGTTTAAAAGCAATTACGGAAGAAACATCTCGGCCTACTTTTAGAAACTGTTGCTGATTTGCTAGAGCTGTCGAGAACTAAAGTCATTAACGTGTTTAGCTCTGTTTTTTAATACTTTATTGAGATATCTTAAGATATGAAAAAGAAAAACTAAAATTGGTAACGACTATATGCTGTAGACTGAATATGTCAAGTACATTTTCTTGTATCGAAAATGTACGTTCTATTTCTTGCCAGCGAATCTATTTAAGAGAACTCCGCAAAAGTGTCGTCTTCCCTTTTTTTTAAACTTCTTTAACATCGACATTTTTTTTTTAAGAATCCAGTTATTTACAAGAATGAGTTTTAGTTAAAATTGATCGCCTTAGTTTTTTTTCCAAAAAGAACATCTCTTTTCGGTAATAATTTTTACAGACCATCTGATGGTACTCTCCTACCTTCTCTCTTATGTAACAGCAAATCCAGTAAGTCGATAGTATCGATCTTCTTATCTGTGTGACAGCAATTGTAGTAAGCCGATCGTACTCAATCTTTCTAACTTGTTTGATATCAAATCCAGTAAGTCGATAATACTCGATCTTCTTACCTTTTGTGGCAGTAAATACAGTAAGTCTATAATACTCGATTTGCTTATCGTGTGTCAGTAAATACTCGATAATATAATACTCGACCTTCGTTCCTTGTGTGACAGCAAGTTTAAACATTTCATAATACTCGATTTTTTTACCTTGTTCGGTATCTAATCTATAAGTCGATAATACCCACCTTAACTTGTATGACAGCAAAAAATCCAGCAAGTCAATAATGCTTGACCTTTTTTGTTGTGTGACGGAAACTTCAACACATTGATAATGCGCGACAACATTCCCATATTACGTGATAGCAGTTCAGCATTGCGATAAGCCATGAATCTATATTTACCTTGATCTCTTTGATGAGTTCATTGACCTCAATCAGCTTGTAGAAATAGGCAACCATTGCAGCAATCGAGAAACCAATAATGGAGAGCTCAATCCAGTTCCAGAAATCTGTCAGGTATTTTGTCCGTTGCCTAGCAGTAAAAAACAACAACAACGAAACAAAACAATTCTCAAAGCTGTTGGAAAATCATACCCCTTTATATCTGACATGTCAAATCTGTTACATAACTTATTCACATTAGGTACACGTTTTTGTGTTCATAGCATAGCTAATGACTTTAAAGAACGTTCTAAAACTTTATTTTGTGCCATTGATGTACTTAAATATGTAACTCTAGCATTTATTTACAGCGGTATATCTTACGTCAGAGGTACATGTAAAGAAGAACAGATTTATAAAAAATACATTATTTTCTTCTCAAATGGCGTTAATTCAATGCTTGAGTAATATATGCTTAATACATAGCTTTCTTGGTACCTTGAAAGAAGGTAGCGTGACACTAAGAACATTTGAATACTAAGTCTTTGTGTTAAGAAACCACCCCCGAAATTGTAAAGTTGAAAGAAAGGTAAGCTAGTTTCGGAATTTCGACAAGTCGAATGGTAGGATCCTAAAAATTTTGTAAAATCTTAAGACTGACTTCGACTAAAGAAGGCTAAAACCATTTTTAAAGAAATCAGGGAAGATGAAGATGAAAAAATAAGTAATAAATATTGTAGGGTATTAAAAGGAGCTAGCATTTAGTACCATGAGGAGTGAGAGGAATTAATGGAAAGGCAAGAGTGAAGTATAAGCAGCAGAAAACGGATAAGTAGAACAAGGTAAAAAGACTATATATGGCGTAGAAGAAAAAGAAGAAGAAGAAGAGGAAGAAGATGAAGAGAGGAAGAAGAGGAAGAAGAAGAAGAAGAAGAAGAAGAACAAGAAGAAGAAGAAGAAAAAGAAGAAGAAGAAGAGGAAGAAGAAGAAGAAGAAAAAGAAGAAGAAGAAGAGGAAGATGAGAAGGAGAAGGAGAAACGAAGAAGAAGAAGAAGAAAAAAGAAAAGAAGAAGAAGAAGAACAACAACAACAACAGCAACAACAATAACAAAAGCAGCAACAATAACAACAACAACAACAAACAAAGAACAACGACAGAACCAAAGTTAAAAAAAAACCGCAATCCTTCAATTCGAAGCAGATTCCAATATATATGGCTTACTTGTAGACGTGGAACATTTCCCGTATACAGAACCCAAGGACGAAGAGCAGGAAGATAATCTCCAGCATAACCTGGATGGCAGCGGCACCTCCACTGTAGGGCAGCAACAGGGCCGGCTCGAAGCGATAAGACGGCACGATGCCGTTGGTGATGTGGAACTCTGCCAGTAACATGTTCACTGAGAAGAGGTTTACCTGCCATCACATCCGATAAATAGTAAAGAAAAAAAGTAGCAGTCGTTTTGGTTATTTTTTATTGTTATTTACAGTTTCTGATGAGTGTCTCTTATTTAGTATGCGGTCTATAATATTCTCAAGTAAAAGATTTCACGTATCTTATAGTGCCATGAACTGCTATAATAAGGTGCCTTAGTCTACCGTTCCGAAGAAATCCTTTTTACTGTAATGTATAACACCGCCTAAGAGAGTCAACTCATTAGTCTTTATATCGGCACCATAAGTAGTTACAATATCGTGTCGTTTTCAGTCATCTGTGTTTCACTGTGCGCTTTTCTTTTCGTCTCTTTTTTCTATCTATCTATCTATCTATCTATCTATCTATCTATCTATCTATCCATCTATCCATCTATCTATCTATCTATCTAATTATTTATCTATCAATCAATCAATCTATCTATCTATCTAATTATTAATCTATCTATCTATCAACCAATCAATCTATCTATCTAATTATTTATCTATCTATCTATCTATCTATCTATCCATCAATCTATCAACCTATCTGTCTGATAAACCGAGTGTTTCTACTATTTTCAGCAATCCCCCCTCCTGCTTTCTTTTCTCAACACCCAACTAATCAATATTAATTAATCAAGCCTTCATCTTGTGTCATCATAATTTATTTCAATGATATAAAAGATGATTGTGCACCTGAGGATTATAGACGGAAAATTCTACGAAGACTGCTCTGGTGTAACGATCGATCCATTCCTCTCTCTCCAGTTGGGATAACATGTCAGAGATCTCCTCCTTGGTACCGTTCAGTCGAACCACGTAGCCGCCACCTGAAATGATATACGGTAGTCAAATATCCTGTTGTTTGTCTAAAAAACATTCAAAATTGGAAGCTTTTAACAAAACTGAGGTGGTTGTTAGCAAGGGCGCTTTTATGGAAGCATTCCAAATTTTTATAATCTACCTTTATTACATTTCGTGATGTACTTTTTTTCATAGATTACAAAGAAGTAGATGAACTTATGAAAAAAAAGACAATTCTTAAAAAATGCTGTTGCAATATTGTTGGTCTAAATTTCGAAGCTAACCTCTAACTGGATTGTCATTGCCAAAGAGAACGATTATTTGAGTTTCTAACGGCCAAACAACGGAGATACAGGCTGCATTTGCGAAAATCATCTTAAAGCGAATTTTGATGTTTTTTTATGTTTTGAAATAACAAGACTTCTAAAACCTGTCGGGGCACAAAGGGTAGTAGTAAAATTCTTGACAGTATTTGCCACAATACTTAGCGTTTTTAAAACATGTCCTAGAAAATTTGTGCTCGAGCAAAGGGAAACAAGAAATAAATTTTGTAGGCCTACAAGAAGACTATACCAATAACACGTTAATATAATTTCCCTTGATACAGCCTTTTGAACTTGAAAACTTGAGTTTTTTTAAAATATAAAATAAGGCAAAGAGAGTAAATCAGACCTGTGTTGCTTTTGATACGGGCTGTTAAAAAAACCCCGTAAAACATTGGGTTTTTTAAAATTTAACATAAGCAAATGAGAAGGATATCGAGCAGGCATTTATTGTTTTAACATTTTTAAAACTCTTCAGGATGTATAATACAGCTTTAGATTAAGGTTAAAAGCGATTATGTTAAAACTATGATATGTGCTTGGTTTAACCTGGGTTCTTAGAAAGTTTCATTAATCTTTAAAATTATCGCAGTTGTAGAGAAATAGTTAAAACGTTTAAATGCACACGCTTAGATAATACCTACAAACTGTGTATGGTAGCATTCTTATAAAGCCTTCAAAACCTTTAAGCGTATAATACGTGCAATGCTAATAATCTTAACACTTATACCAATTTTAGCTCATACTACAAGTAGTTGCAACGTCAAGAGTTTATTATTTATGCAAGTTTGGTTTGATTGTTTGAATTTTAACGTCCCAGTCAACTTTGAGGTTATATCAGAGACGGTGCTTGGGACAATTGAAAGCTTACTGCCACACAAAGATGTAAGGAGCGCTTGCATACACCACACCCAGTCACATTATCCTGACACTGGGCCGACCAGACTTAATACTAAATCCATAATGCCAGACACTAGACGGATCCGCTGCTAATACCAATTTTTTTTAAAGTCCTTGCATTGACTCGGCCGGGGATCGAACCACGCACCTTCCGATCTCTGAGCGAGTGTCTTACTGCTAGGCCCACAGAACCGGTGGTTTATTTCTGTAAAGTGCATAATGAAAGTTCAGATAATGATATATTATTTTACACGCATTTGGGTACCTCATTAGTCAGAACGTGACAAGTTTTGTATTGGTCAAGTTTTCTCGTTAAACCTGAAAGTGATCTTGTAGGACATTGAAAGATAAGTTTGCTTTCAATGACGCTAATTTTGATAGTCACAACGGCGATTTATCACGCAGTAATACACCGTTGTTCTCTAGAAGGACAGAAAAATATGGATTATAGTCTTCCACCGCAAAGGCAGTCTCAAAAGACTTAACATATTTCCCCCAGCAGGCCAATACACACCAAAGCAAATTCAACTCATATTTCAGAGCATTACAGCACGGCTGCCTGTTAGGCGCTCAAACACTAACAATATACAAATTTCAAACACTGCCAATAGCCAGGTACCTATTTTACTGGTTGGTGGATTGGGCAAATGAGGGGTAAATTGCTTTCCTAAGGCAGCTACAACATTCTTCGTGGTTGGGAACTCTAAAATGTTTGGCCAATATAAAACGAGCCCTATCGACAAACCAACCTTACCAGAGTATAGACCCAGCCTGCCCCAGTAGGGGTAACTGTTAAGCTGTTCTCCCGAAGTCCAGGTGTACTCTGGCCTCGCGATGCTGTTCGAATCCTCCAGCGGTGTCCAAGACACGCCAAACAATCTCTCGTCATCATCATCTCGTGTGTAGGCCTCGTTACATTCCGAGATGATGCCCGAGAAGTATGAGGGTACCACACACTGACCTAAAACAAACAAACAAAAATAGTGTTTATGGATGGTTTGCTTTGATTTTCAAGATACAAACAACCCACACAGTTATAATCGAACATGTTTATTTTATTCTATAATGAGATCCTACATATAGTATCGATCTGGATATCATGATTCGGAAACAATTTTCGTAGACCTATTTTGAGTTTAAAATAAGATGAAAAATCGACCACAACCTTTGAAGGTTTGCAAGGAAACAATGAAACTTTTGATCTAAAAAAAACCACTTTGAAACACGGATAATATTGTAGGAACCATTTTTTAAGCTTTAAGAAAATTTCAATTTTTTAATGTGTTTGAAGCAGCAATGAGTTTGCTGTCTTGAAGCTGCATTTCGGTGAACGTAACATTAACACAATAGTGAAAATGTAAAAAAATCCTATGCGATACATTTTAAGAATGAACTAAAATATTATGATCATACCTTGTAGGCAGAAAAAAAAGGTATACATGAAACCCATTTATTAAACATCCTTGAAAACGACCAGTATGCTATGGGGCTGTTACATGAACTTTTAAAAAAGCATTGAGCATTGGTGAGATTTTAGGCTTAGCTTTTTAGCACCAGAGTTATTCAAATAAACTACCTCGCCCACAGAACAGTTCGCTGGTGATCCTACCTTTTGAATTGTTCACACATGAAAAATTAGTCCTGAAACAGTCCCATATATATATAGGAAGTTTATTGCCCAATTGTTAAAATTTATTTTTCTCTGAATGGCAAGGCTGTAGGTATCAAAACTACTTGTATTATTAGTCGGGGGTTCAAATCAAACACAGGGCAAGCACTATTTGTCATGTTTTCTCTGAAACTTTTTTAACCGATTCCGACTATGGATGATTGTGCTTTCACTGTTTTTCACTATTTTTTACTCTAAAAAGCCGAGAAAAAGTTAACATGAAATTCCGTCTTATAAATGAGACTGTGACAAAAAATCATAAATCTGTCGGTTGTGATGGGGGACAAGGTGTTTTCAGATATATCGAAAAAAAAAACAATACTGTCATAATGATGTGATGTTATGACTTTCTTAAAGTGAATTATAACAGATTGTCAGAAATTTGAATTGAATTGATGAGGAAATATATAGAAACGGTCACACTCAAAATCTGCCGCTTGCGATGCAGGACCTCAAAAGCGACAGATTTCCAATTATGTTTTTCCTTCATTTCTTTTAAACCGTAAGGTCCTTTTGGATAACATTTCCAGCACTACTAATTGATGTAGTTTGAGATGGTTACAAGGCAAGAGCTTTTTATCACTGCCTTATTTTTTCGCTATGCTTTCAAATACTTTGTTCACCATCACAACCAACAGAACTGTGACCTTTTGACACAGCCTCAAATAATAAATATCCTACTAGGATATATGCGCAGCTGTCGTAAAGTAGCGTATCCCAGCATTCTAGAGGTCTTGTCATTGATGTATGTGCGCAGGCGCAAGGGAGGGTAAGCATTGTAGTACTTTCCGGCAATCAAACCATTCAACAGCCCCGACTTTGCCCACGTCCAGAAATCTGTCGTATACTTGATCTGCAAGACAACAACAACAACAACAAAAATAAAAAAAAAACGAAATGGTGAAGCAAGTATAAAATAAAAATGATTTCTTTCAGACTTCAAAACAAAAAAAGCATCTTGATCTTTCAAGGTATGGCTTTGATTGTGACACGTGTGTAAACGAAAAAACCCTATAAAAATAAAAGAACAGCAACGGAACAAAAAGAAACCCACTCAAAAATAAGAAATAAAAACCATTTGATGGCGTTTTTAAAATAGATGAGCTTCGGAAATGAAACCAAATGTTAAAACCAGTAAAATAAACAACACATACTTTTATTCTTGTATAGAAAATTTGTGAATAGCGAGAGAATAACATTAAGCTTACTTTAAAATAATCCTTTCTATGTTAGCTAACGACGAAGTCCAGTATTAATGGTGGAATTGCCAGATCTCGTAACGCTTAGCACAATACCGAAAAGTATGATCATAATTATATTAAATACATTATAATAAAGATGATGGTTATGATGATAAGGATAGCTATTATGGTGATGGAAATGGTTGCGAAGGTAGTATAATAATGATGGCGTTGGTCGCCTCAAGGAAATCATAATGAAGACATTGAAAGTGGCGATCCTGAAAGGAGCGATTTATAATCTCGATGAAAACATTCAAGAAAGTTACAGACCATTAATGGACAGAAATAAATGTTACAATTATATGTTCAATTAGATATTTCCTTGCCATTCTGCCTAGTACCACCTGCTCGAAGTTGATGTCGGTGTCTGTGCTTTTGATGAAGGTCCGGTACATTGTGTCCTTATACCAGAAGTTGTCGGGCCCACGGTTGCGGTGACACAAAATGAGTAGGATCACGATGAAGATGCAGTAAGCCAGAATCTCCCTAATCACGGCCCACATCCGGACCTCTTTCAGGCGATGCTCCCTGATGATCTCCAACTGGTCCTCTGTAGGTGGCGTGTAGGCGCTCTTCTTTGGTTTGGCTTGTACCAGGGCGGCTGCCCCCATAACACAGATAGGAGAAAAAAGAGTTGCATGCCAGAGTTCAAACTTACATCTACAAAAGATCAAAATTAATTGAAAAGGAGAGGAAAAAAAGTACACCTTCTTTACATGACTGACAAGACAACTTGGTACTCATACAAGATTTGTTGACCGATTGATTGGCAGATTTATCTTTTCTTGACATCACAAAAAAGGAGTATTTCTTAAACATATATATGCTAAAAATTATACAATGTACCATTTCAACGCAAGACAAGAAACAAAATGCACATCAATTGCTCTCAGTTGTTATCCAGAAATTAAACGACGAAAAAAGTGCTTGGTGCACAAATACGAGGAGGGATAAAATGGATTGAAGAAGGGGAAAAATAAAAAAAAAATTACCGTAGAAAAATTAAGAGCAAATAACAACACAACTTATACTCTATGTGAGAGTAACCAAAACAAAATCAAAACACACCCTGGAGATTTAGAAGAAATATGTCCCTGAAAAAGTATCCTCGGGAAGCTTAGGGGGCGTAAAACAGATTAAAGACCTTAATTACTACAAAAATCTTTACGCTGAGAACAAACAGAAACATTGCATGACTCAACTAGCAGACTCTTTTACACCCAACATTAAAAAACCAAAGGTACTCGTAAAAGGGGAAGACTTCGAGCGATGGATGGATGAATTATACAAGCCCTAATGTCGATACATAAAAAATTTTGCACCAGGGCTAAGTGGGATACCAACCGAGATTTATAACTTCTTTTGGAAGAGACTTAAGACAGTTCTCATAAACACTTTTCAATTTAGTGTTCAAGAAGGTATGCTATCACCTTAGCATAAAAGGACTGATCTCGTTGTTGCATAAAGGTACAGACCTGCCCAGGTACACCCTTTGACGTCCAATATTACTAACAAACACGGACTACACAACTTCAGCCTAAGCTCTAGCTACTAGACACTGGGCAAAATAATACTTTATAGAATCTATTCTGATCAAACAAGAGTGGTAAAGGGAAAGCAAAATCCCCCAAAATGAAGAGAACTATCATGTTTAATAGGTTATGAAAACTGCACAAATTCAAATTCCATTGTATTAGCTCTTAATTACTAAAAAGGCCTTTGATAACATTTCTTTTCAATTGATTATAAAGCTCATAAGTACTTTGGATTTGTATTAGATTTCATCCAACTGATAAACTTAATCCTCAACCAAAGAATGGCATTCCTAATAATGCAGGGTAGGCCCACATATCATGCAAAATCCCCTTAGAAAGATGAGTAAGGTAGAGTTGTCCTAAATCACCATTACTATTAAATAGGTCTGTTACTCAATGGTCTAATGCTCAATGCCAAAACTTTTACAGCTGTTATTAAATTATCTATCACCACACTTCCCAGACCGACTCTGTGGCCTAGCGGTAAGACACTCGCTCAGAGATTGGGAGGTGCGTGGTTCGATTCCCGACCGAGTCAAACCAAGGTATTAGCAGCTGATCCGCATAGTGTCTGGCATTATGGATTTAGTGCTAAGTCTGGTCGGCCCGGTGTCAGGATAGTATGACTGGGTGTGGTGTACGCTAGCGCTTCTTACATCACAGCGTGGCAGCACACTTTCAACTGTCCACAGCGCCGTCTCTGATATAACCTCGAAGTTGACAACCAACCAACCAACCACACTTTCCATTCTATGGTTTGAACCCTTTTTTAAATACGACAAACTCACGATCATTTTCTGTGTGCAGTAGCTCAAGCTGGGCTGCTCCCTCGAGGATATCATCGGAGTCCTCTCCTTCATCCTCTGTTCCGGAGTCCTTAAAGATTAGTGACAGGAGCAACGCTGTCAAAATTACCTGCGGGAAGGCGGTAAAAACAGAGGAGGATAACAGCGGCATAGATGAATGAACAGAAACAAGGGAGATAATGTAGTGATGAAGAGTGAGAGAAAGAAGAATGGTGAGATAAGGCGGAGTAATACAGTACAAGAGGTAATGGTTATGGAGTTGCTCAAAATTACCTGAGTGATATACAGTTTTAGAAGACATAAAAGTACAAGGAATAGTTAAAACAATTAAAGGAGGGTAAAAAATATACGGGTAAAGGAACAGTGTAGAGAAAACCAAATGTTTCAAATAAGACAGTTTGTAAAGTATATGAGTTGTTTGATAAAGAACCAACGGTAACAGATAATGACATGATAGTGCTAGTATAAATGTGCTAAGGGAAATAATACATTTAAAATAGAAATTGACTTCGTATTAAAGGTTAGTAATGAAACTTGGAGTACTAGGTTGGTCACTCCAGAACTAGATAACCAACGTACAAGTTCAATATAATGCAGTTATCATTTTCTTTCAGGGAGAATAAAAGATTCTTTTCCGTTAGTAATATAATATAGACAGCAGTATCCTCCTTCTCCTACAACCCCTGCCTCCTTTTATTCTTGCAGCAAGACTTACCTTCAGTGGCTGTGTGATGAATACAGAAGTAAAGAAAGACATAATAAGAGACGTGATCCACTTCTTACACTGGTCGTCCTGATTGTAAAAAAAGACACAAACATAAAAGATAAACGCAAATACTAGAGTTACGCTCTCTTTTAATTCATAAATCTTGACTGTGATTATTGTTATGTTATCTCCATTTACTCCCCAACATGTAAAGGATTTCGCACACATATTCTGCTAATAATAATATGATCTACTTCATTCAAACAAGGATATTCTATTCTTTTATCCATATTGTACCGTCCTGAATTGAAAAAAAATCTTTTCTGTTTTAGGTCAGTAATTTCATGAAGTATTGCCTTATACCTCCGTCACATAAGCCTGGCGGCGGCCGGAAAGTGGCGAAAACTGAGGGTAACGAGGGTTTATGCGATCCTCCCCATATCGGTGCGATCAAGTCAAAAGATTCATAATAAATCTTTTCCTAAATGATTGCCATCTGGACATTGGCCAATTATGGTTAGTTGGTTGTTTGAACTTTTAACGTCCCAGTCAACTTCGAAGTTATATCAGAGACGGCGCTTGGGACAACTGAAAACGTGCTGCCACACTGCGATGTAAGGAGCGCTTGGGTACACCACACCCAGTCACATTATCCTGACACCGGGCGGACCAGACTTAACAGAAAATCCATAATGCCAGACACTAGGCGGATCAGCTGCTATTGCCAATTTTAAAGTCCTTGCATTGACTCGGCCGGGGATCGAACCTCGCACCTCTCGATCTCTGAGAGAGTGTCTTACCACTAGGCCACAGAACCGGTTTAGCCGATTATAGAATGACGTCTGTTCGCACAGGAATATTTTCAGGTCTGCGTGACAGCGGATAAGTACGGTAGGATACCGGCCGGTTATCTGCTAATGATCGCTGATCCTCATAAGATGTTCATACGATGGCTGATACAAAGGATATTGTTGGATATTCGGAAAATTACGGGTCGATCATCCTACAAACATAGTAGGAGGCTCAAAAGATGTACGGCTGGTTTTTTTTCGGAGATCGCTGCTCGATGCCGGGAGGGGGGGGGAGGGAATGTCCTATTATCTGCCGGACGTCATTGGGACTTTGTCCGATTTATTAACGATCAGTGAGCAAAGCAAAACAAATTGTGTTGCACATACGAGAACGCGCAGTTTATTACCCACCGGTGTCCCATCAAATACCGACCGATATGCGTCACATAGGTTAAACATCGATCATTATTATATCGATATATACCGGTGAACTATCGGCTAATGTACGGCCATATATCGACCGATAATCTATCGATGTTTGGTCCCAAAAAAGACGACTGCCGATGCCCTCCGATACATGGGAAATTGGACGATTATCTCCAGGATATCGATGGGAAAATTCCCGATATGTTGAGGGTCATTGACCGATATGTAAGCGATGCAAACATCAGTGGAGATACCGGAAGGTTTTAACTTCATGTTAAAATGTTCCGATGGCCTCACCGATGTCCAAAGAAAAACATTCCGTAATCGGTCGATCTCCTCTAAAGGCAGGCCGACTATCCG
>BMAT01013244.1:72009-87570 GCA_019649035.1 Elysia marginata | reverse complement strand
AGAGAGAAAGAGAGAGAGAGAGAGAGAGAGAGAGAGAGAAAATAATTGATGGAGTGATTCATACGAAAAAGAAGAAGAGATGATTAGATAATCTGCATGCACAGAGAAAATGGGACTGGTAGAAGTGGATGATATTAGTACGATTAAGTTAAGAAATAAAAAGCTATAATATATGGATAAAAAAAATGAAAAGTGGGTCGGGTAAAAGTTCAATGATTAAAGAATTTCAAACAGTATTCATTAAATTTGGACTCTTTGCTAAAATTGTAAACGCAAAACAAAGTTCACTTAACATATTGAGAGTTTAACTACATGTATAAAGAAAACTTACTTTTACAAGGTGAGTATAGTTCTTTTGCGTGAAAGCATTACTCATGCTTACTGATATGATGTAGTCGCCAGTGTCATCGTATTGGCGCCTTTCAAGCAGGGATAACAAAATAGAATGAAAAACAAAATAAACTGCATAATCATTATATTCGCTGGATCATTGCTAAACTAACCCTTTAAACTGTAGATTGCGAGAAACGTCCAATCAAGTTTGCATTAAAAAGATAGCTTTTAAATGTAAAAATACAAGAAGACCCGAAGTTTCCATCACAATAAAGTATTCTTTAAAAAAATATGTTCATTACAAGACGAGATCTTTTTACACATTGATGATTTTATTAAAAAATGAAAGGAATAAAGGTTGCAGATGAACAGCTGTAAGACTTTCCTCTTTTTAAATTATGTCAATGGCAATGATCATAAAAAAAATTACTTAACACTGAGGAAAGATTTCAAAAGACAAGAACATGTCCATGACCTAAACCAATATTTACATTTTTTAAACAATGGAAATTTAATATTCTTTTAATCTTTCAGGGCAACCGCGTGGTTTTTCTCCTAAACGGAACCGGAAATTAGTGTTAACATTGGAATCATTAAAAAAAAAACTTGAGATTTTTTTGTCACTAAGAAAACAGATCATGGAAGAAGTAGTGGGTTTAAAAACAGCAAGTTCAGTCTAAGACTAAAATCTATCGCAGGTCTAAGCTTTTGATACTAAACTCGTATGGTAAAAAGAGTTGAAGGGACGGTTAGCTGCAGAAGAGCATTGTCAAATAGAGGCAACTTATATGGGACCATGGTCAAAGTAACGTGACTGGGAAAAATATGGATATGAAAACCAAAGATAGAAACATACTGTATACAGTCTCAATCAACATGCAACAATAAAAAAATATGCTCCAGCGTGAAAATCGGAAGAAATAGAAGGATGGATAGCCATGGTCATCGATAAATTCGACTTGACTCTTGGTCTCCTCGCAAGCAACTCAGAGAAGCTTCGGTGACGATGAAAACTTCAAAGAGCCTACATTGTGCAGTATCCAAATGTAATTTAGTCAGGAAATCTCTCACCAATAACCCGGCGCTCCGAACTGGATGCTATTGTAGGTCTCTACTGGCGCGCCGTCACCCCAGTCTATCAGCACAGTTGGGTTCGTAGGTTGAATGTTGGAAGGGGAGCTGAACTGGAAGTTCACTACGGCTGGAGGATCGTACAGGTAAAACGCTGCTGGAACAGACAAGTCCCAGTCGATCTGAGAAAAGCCCACCTTGACAGAGATCACTACTGTTCTTTGTTCACTAGCTGAAGAAAAAAGAAAAGTACAGTAGCAATACAATTCTCACAACTATTTTGGCTCTGTAAAACAATAACAAGTAACAATAGTAATATTTTGACACTATTCAAGAACATACTATATTTAGACAACAAACATTTTATATACTACAATATTATTAGACTATGTTCATCATCATAAAAATCCTAATGGTTAATGTTTTTTTTTTTATTACACACATTATAAAAACGAATATGTCATTCTTTCTTTCATTAGAGTGGGGTCCGTTTATCAAGAGTTCCAAACATAATCCTTTCAGCAAATTGGGGCCGATCAACTTTTGTGCAAAACTTTACCACGTTTTATAAGTTTAGTATTTCTATTTAGTATGAGAAATTGGACAACTGCATCAACCACAACGCGGGACAAAACCACCAGAATTTAAACAAAATGATGGTCCTTAGGTTAGCATTAAGTTATCAAAGTTAATACTGAAAATTCGGCTCATTTTGAATTTTTCTTCAAATTCGTGTTCAAATGGCAGAAAATTATAATTTATAGCCGAAGAGAAGTGCTCTACAAGGTCTTTTTACAACCACGGACTATAACATTAGCTATAGATCTGTGCTGCTATAGTTTTACCTTTGCCACGTATATTATGTTTTAATTACCTTGAATCAATACAGCCAAGAGCAATTGTGTGAGGAGCTGGAAAACCATCTACATGTCGCTGATACACATTTAGAGTTATAGCCTTTAAAATAAAATACTTTACTTTATCTCCAACCTAAGATCATCAACAAAACATGTCGTAATTTGAATGAGATTAAACGAATCGTCTTCAAATAAAAATTAATTAATTATGGGCAACCTTTTCTTTTAATTCAATGTAAAAGAAAACAATTTTAATTTTCTGACCAAAGTGGATGGTTTTCTCAGCTCTTCACACAATTATTCACGTTTCACAAGTTGTGCAATTTAAGCATTCAAAAAGTAAGGTGGCAATTTATAACTATTCTGATACCTTTAGTAATTCAAAGAAAGGCAAGATAAGAGGTTTGTAGTGTCATTTACTTGCGGCATTGGAAAAGGTCGCCCTGACAGCGCAGTCGCAACCTCTAATGAACTGGTGCGTGAAGGTCATGACCCCAGCCCATGGGTCTCCGGGGGTTGCAGGCGGAAATACGTCATCGGGGCTTCCATCCTCGTAGTGAACGACAACTGTGACGTCAGAACCGCTGAAAACGTCTGCCCGAAAAGTGACTGTGTCATCCGTGGTGACGTCATTCAAGTCGGCTGTGAGTGTCGGGTTGACGATTTGTTGCATCACCGAGAAATAGCCAGATATGTTCGCACTGCTTAGTGCATTACTGACCTGATTCGTAAGAAACAATACAGAAAATTGAATTCAGTTCTTCATGCAAATGGAGAAATTAAAAAAAAATGTATCGAAGGAAACGTCAATGGGAAGTGATTTGGGGGCAGGGGGTAAGTGGCAGTAAATTGTCATAACTTTTTCTTTTATGCTGTTTGACGTAAGGCATAGTTAAACTTTTTTGGAAAAAGAAGTTTCTAAAAGGACACACATCACTCCTTAAAAACCTGTTGCTGCACTCTATTCCAAAACAAGCAAAGATGATCAATACCATCAGAGGATGAAAAAATTGAACATTGTGATAAGAATAACTCATTTATACAGATCTCCTTTCGTTTCAAAAAGGCAAATAAAAGGCGTAGCTTATTTCTTTAAACGACACCTACTTCTGTGACTACAATATAAATAAATACATTATGATTATAATTACAACCAGCCCCACACAACTCTTGTATACAGAGAGCAATAAGAAGAAAAGACAGGAAAGGGCAATTAGAAAGACGGACATGTATTGACTGTAAATTTCATGTAAGTTGACAAATTTGTTAACTATAAATCGTAAGTCATGTTAAGTCATGATCCAGTGTCGAGCATGCTCTAGGTAAATGTTCCTACTGGATAATATTTGAAACATTTTATCTGATTTTTTTTATTTGACTGACCGTAATATTGTAGGGGTATCCCCCTACGGGCAGAGGTCCAAGTACAGCAGAGGACCATCTTAGGGCAGCGTCACTGCTGGCTGTAGGGTCCAGGGCGTAGGGCAAACCGTCGAACCACACTGTATGCGTGTCCACCGTGCCAGCGTCCAGAAGCCAGACCAGGGCGAAGGTCTGACCCTCCGGGGCGCCGTCTCGCTCCAGTCGTAGATTGGAGATGACCACTAAGATGTCCACAGGGGTACTAGCCACTTGATGGCTCACCTGGGTGTGTACACAATGAAAACCCCCGTGTATAAGAAACTACCCCTACGATTATTCATTTCTCTCGAAATGCTTACTCAACGGAGTAGCACCCCTTTAGCACGAGAAGGTCAAGGCCATTGGCGTAAGCGGTAGTTTACAAAAATAACTTTATCTATTTTCAGAAAAATCATTGATTGTGTAATAAAACGATTTTTTTTTTATTTTTACCTGACGCACGATTGTTCTGGTCCAAAAGTTGAATTTCGTTACACATAACAGATCATGGTAGATTTGGGAAAATAAAACTATATAGTTTTAAGGGCATTTATAAAGTATTTTAAACCACAAAACAAAGCCCAAGTGATACATAAAAATCAATTTGAATGGCTAAATATACTTTTTATTAGACCAAAGGCTTAATTTAAATTACTTTAAAAACACGTGCAGATAAAAAAAAAGTTAAGTAAATAGAATATTTCTATAACCAAGAATCTTTCTTAACCCAAGTTATTATTTTAAACTCACAAGAATGTTTCAATTTATTCAGTGCTTCACTAGGGTAACCAGCCGTCATAAATTGTTAAATAGTAACACGCTGGTTTTGAACTATGATAGTTATGTCTTAGAACCAGTCAAATCGAGTCACATGTCGAACCTGGAAAATGTAGGGATATTGGTATCACAGGAAACCTAGGGTATGAAGTTATAGCCGTTTGAAAACTGCAAGGTAAGGACTTGTGAAATTTCAGAAAGGGGCGCTAATTGCGTTTAAAACTGAGACAACTTCAAGGATGTAAAGTCGTAAGCAAGCATACCAACTAAAACTGTGAAACCAACATTAATCAGGTGTGAAAACTGTTTAGAAATGGTTTTGGCGTCGAAAAACAACCAGCTGCAGAGGAATTACATATTAATCTGTAGTCTCTGCAAAGGTCTACAAACCTTTTATTCACCCCATATAAAAACCATCAACCATTAAAAACTAACCGGATTAGAACAGTTTAAAGCAACAGTAAATGTCGATGTCCAGGTATAGGTGTGACCGATGGTGAAGGAAGGCGGGACCGCAGTGAGCGACGAGACGGTAGATATCCCAGAGCCATCGCCCCAGTCAACCTCACACGTGACCAGTGTACCAGTAGCCAGCGTCACGGTAAAGTTGGCCATCGTGTTGACTTCTCCTGGTGGACTGACGATGGACAGACCACTCACCTAAAAACAAGTAAAAAAATTATCATCAAATTTCAGAGAATAATTTTGTCAAGTACATGGCGTTAAATCTTATGCAAAACGCGTTCTCGTTAGCTTATTTTTAAGCAATCCCATGATAAGGAAATGATACTTCAAAATTCAGAAAATATATCAAATACACAGTCATGTTGCCTCGTAGTCAAGTGATAAACGCTCGTTTTGGTACCCAGAAGTCCGAGGCTCGACGCCCTGGTTCTGCAGATCAACTTTTGGTCCTTAGGAAAGACTTTTTATACATATTTCTTAGCTGCTACACACACGCGTTAAATGATTACCCGACTAAGGGCAGTGAAAGATCTTATCAGTGCGATTGAATGATATGCCCAACTGCTGCTTTTCTGTGACTTCAGAAGGTACATTGGTTGGTTATGAACTTGTTGTAATAACCATGTAAAACGCTTAGTGCATAAGTGGATTAGGCGCTATTTTATAAAGCTTTTTTTTTATGCCTCAATTTTTATCTTAGGACCTTTAACTACATGATCGGAACGAACCTTGTCTTGAGTCTAAGCAAGACAATCGATATAACGTAGGTTAATTTTAAGGAGCTTTTTAGATTGTGTGGGAACATCATACTTGCTCTACTAGTTCTAATATAAGGGTTTTCAAACCATTGCATTCGTAGCAGCCAAGAAAATAAACCAATTCATAAGACGGTTTCTTGAATATTCAACGCCGCACCCATGATATGACCGGATTTGATTGTGTACAAAACATATCAATGTGTTAGAAATTAAACTAAAATTAAAGCTGATAAGACCTGGAGCTTAAGGTTAGAAAATTAGCATACAGCTTTCTCTGTTAAAACTAATAGAAATTTTGTTTATTAGGCCTACTATTCTGCCAGGGATAATGAAAACGCAGTATGTCCGAAAGGATTTTCACTGCAGATACGGCACTTTCATTCTTCCACACAGCATAAAAGTGACACTTAAGTTTGTCAGAAATCCAATTCACAGCATTCAAAAGTTCTACACGGGATAATGGTTGCCTCTATGTAATATATCACTTCTGTGTGATAGGCAAACATTACAAAGTGGTAACGCTCAACAATTCTGTTTTAGCACGAAAGAGTAATGATTGAAGACATCTGAGTTCAAGAAAACAATGTAAATTTTTGCAAAGCTATTAAAACAAAACAAAAACAAAAAAATAATAAAAATAGGTTGACTTTATAAAGGTCGTCAGAGATAAACATTTTCAACTTTTGCAATTAAAAAACAGTCCTCGTCAGTTTTTTGGGAGGTAACGTCATTTACAATATCTTCTCAGGAAATAAACAAAAGATAGTTAAAACCACGGCAAAGTTGAAAGGAAGCACTGCATATTTTTATACAAAATGTATTCTTGTTTCCTCTCTTTTCATCATAATTAAGTTTCATCGGGAAGGGAGGCATGGCAAATCTCTTCACAAAACATCTCCATCCACCTCCACTCTGCATTTCACCTGAAGTAACCCGCAGTTTTATGCCGTCTATTATTTTTTCGTTTCGTTCCATCTATTCCTCTTACGGTCTCTTCTCCACCCCAACCTCTCTACATCTTCACGGCTGCTAAACTGTGTGATTTGCATGACTGCTGGACCTCAAAAGGAGCAAAAAGGTAACATTCTGAGGAACGTAATTTTGTAAACAACTCTGATGCTGACTACATCTAGCACAGAGACGGTAGTGATGTAATATGCATGGATACTGGACCTCAAAATGAGTAAAAAGGTAATATTTTGAAATAAATATTTTGTATACAATCTGATGCTTACTATATCTAGCGCAGAGACTGTACTGGACCTAAAAAATATAAAGGTAACATTTTGAGGTAGATATTTTTGCAAACAACTCTGATGCTTACTACCTCTAGCACGAAGACGGGGGTGATGTGATCTGCTTGAAAACTGGACCTAAAAACGAGTAAAAAGGTAACATTTTGAGATGTTTATTTTGTAAACAACTCTGATGCTAACCACATCTAGCACAGTGACGGTGGTGATGTAATATGCATGGATACTGGACCTCAAAACGAGTAAAAAGGTAATATTTTGAAATAAATATTTTGTATACAACTCTGATACCTTCTACGTCTAGCACAGAGACGTTAGCGGTGTGATCTACCTGAGTACTAGACCTCAAAAAGAGTAAAAAGGTAACATTTTGAGGTAAGTATTTTTGTAAACAACTCTGATGCTAATCACATCTAGCACAGTGACGGTGGTAATGCAATATGCATGGATACTGGACCTCAAAACGAGTAAAAAAGTAACATTCTGAGGTAGGTATTAATTTTTGTAAACAACTCTGATGCTTACTACATCTAGCACAGAGACGGTGGTGGTGTTTTCCTTCCGGCTGAGAGGGTTGTAGATGGCGACACTGATGTTGTAGTCTCCGACAGCGGTGAATGTGTGGGTCAGGTCTTCAAGGTTGATTGTAGGCGTACCGTCCGTTATGTTCCACTCGTAGGTCAGATTCGAACCTATATGTAAGAATTTGTTAAGATAAGATGCGATTAGATAAGATGCACTTTTTTAAAAGCATTATTGAAAATTTGGCATGGACACTGGTATTGGAACAAATGACATATAGTTGGAAAAAAAATTCACACTCAAGCACGGAAATGCATTAAATATACGTAGTGACATACCATCAAGACTTACGATAAACAAACACACTTTTACAACAGCAGCAGGTTTCTCTCTCGCTCTCACTCTCTCACTCATACTCATATTCCTCACCTCTCTCATATTTCTTCTTACGACTACAAATTCATAGATATAAAGAATGCGTAGATAAAAAAAAACAAAGCCTTGAAATTAACATTTACGAGTGAGTTTTGATTTCGACAATTTCCGAGATTATGCCAGGACAACAGATTTTTTTTTATAACGCTCTGTTTTGCAATGTTAAAGAATAGAAAACAAATCTTTAAAGAGAGATATGATATTAAAGGTGATCTTGTGTTCAACCTTAATGCGGTAAAAGACAAACGTAAAAGAAGACAAAATATTGATCTAAAATTTTTAGAGCACTGTGTTCTAGATGTATATTATCACGTAACAAGGTGGTCAGAATATTGCTGCGGGGTGTACGACCAGAAACACCAAGTTACTTTTAAGTTATAACATTATTATTCCATTTTAGCAAAAAAAGTTACACAGTGATGAAAAAAATTGAACGGGCTGTAGTTTATGGTTATGAACATTAAACAGTCAACATGAGGAAAGGCTTTTTTGTGTTTGCAAAATTGAAGCTGTCACATAACCCCCCCCCCCAACCTCGCCCCGGAGTGATTGCCCATTCTATACCAAAAAGAAAGACCGGTATACGTGAAATACTCTTGGAGCAATACTCATTAGTTGGCATCACGAAAACATATATATACTGTACAGCCCACAGCGCCTCCAACTGGGAAGCATGCTCATCTATATTGCTTGATTGATTGAAAATATTTTACAAGCCCAGTCCATCATTAGCGATGATCCGGCTTACGATCTCTAATTTAGTTCACTTCGATCCTATAAGCTTGCAAACCTGTCTTATATTATCAAAATCAAGTTTTAAAAATCTTATACACTATTTACAAGTGTTAGAAGTTTTCTATACATTTGCTTCAGATTTTGCTGTAATAATCCAATCTCTTTCAGATAATCCGAAATCTAAATAGCAAAGTCTGACTAATACTCTATCTTTATCATGAGTGAATATCTGTTCTATACTTCCTCATCTTTTATTGTGACCCGGTGAGTTCTTGTGGTGATTGTTTCATTACAGGGGTGATGATATATTCTTTTTTTTCCTTTTTTGTAGTACAGTCACAACAATGTCAAAATATTGGCGTTTGTCAGTATTTCTATCCATCGGATCAAATGTGACGCCAGGGAATCGCTTGTCTCGTCTCATGACCGATGCGATGGGACTGTTCCAGGCTAACCTCTCTTGTGTGTTTTCCAGCAAACTCTTTTGTGGGCGAGTTAGTTTATTCGAATAACTCTAGTGCTGGGTCTAAGCCTAAAACTCACCATTGCCTAAAGGGAATTACTAAATTAAGTTCATGGAGCAGCCCCTACTAGATTTTATGCCCTACGGGCCCGCTTAGGAGGACGAAGCCCATAGCGGAGGGAATTCAAGATGGCTGATGGGCTAACGGGGCTCGTCAGCCAATTGTCTGCTTTAAAACTCACCCTACCTATGGGTGTTATCACGTCATACATTATCGGCGCAGGCGCGCAAGGTCTCTATCGTACCAGTATGTGTCAACAAGCTCCATGTGGTGGCCTGGTTGGTGACGGCGAACTCCGGGCCATCTATGATGGCTTGATCTACGCCTTCCACTAGAGTCAGTGTACTGGAGCCAGAGCTAGTGCTACCCAGGATTGTGTTAGTGACAGTGGCGCTGATGGGAAATGTTCCTGGTGGACTGCTTAGTGTATACTTTAGAGCCGTCTGTAAAAAATATTACAAAGAAAAAAAAACCGTTTACCTAATGCGTTTATCAAGCAAACGTTAGGTTCTTTCAGTTTATGAAAACGTAATATCATGAAAAATGTTGAACATATTAAAGTAAATGATATGAGTTAAAAAATGGTACCCCTGAAATGCTGGGCGCATCTTAAATATCAGACCGATCAATATAGCTCATTTCTGTCTTTGCAGTCTTTTTAGCTCAGAATGCTGCATCTTCAAATAATCTAAGAGATCTTTTCTCTTTCAGTTTCTTTCATTTCTAATTCTTTCAGCTGTGCTTATACTATGTCGGTAAAGAGGTATATCCGTCTTCATTACATATCCTCTCCACCACCCGTCCCAGTCTATCATTGTTACTTCTGAGTTGACTACCTTCCTCATCTTCTAAAATCCTTTCAAAGCTCTACTTCAAATTGCGGGACACTATGAATCTTCTTGTACCTAAATTTTTCGTTACTAACTTGAACTCAATTTTTCTCAAATAACCGTTGAAATACTACTAAAGACATTAGCTACATGGCCGTTATTTAGTAGGCTTCCATTTAATTTCATTTAAAAAAATGCCCGAATCATGGTTTCTATCAGGGAACCAATAGAAAGTGCTTAGAGCATTTTAAACTATACGGCAGTATATTTATAAACGGTGTTTACCTTTTAGATTACAATTAATTCAACTGTACATGTAATTCTTTTTTACACTCGTACCTTTGAGCCTGCCGTGAACATTGCCTGCAGTGCGTGGCTGAACCCCGTTGGCGAACCTCCAGTATTGGCGTAGAGTGATCCAACATTCGCGGTAACGTATGGCGATATGAGGATGTCTTCAACTGGCGTTGGTGTTAGCAGAGTCAATTGACCACCGAGAACGGACGTGTACTCGATACCCAAGATATCTCCAGCTTCCACATCCAACGGTGTCGTGGGGGTCAAGACTTGAGCGCCCGTCCCCAGCAGTGCCAGAGACGTTGTACTTTTGACGCTATATTGGCCAACTGGATTATTTCAGCGTTGGATGGTAAACATCAAAATTGTTTTAGTGTAAATTATAGAGAGAAAAAAAAAAAGAGAGAGAGAGAGAGAGAGAGAGAGAGAGAGAGAGAGAGACAGACAGACAGACAGACAGACAGACAGACAGACAGACAGACAGACAGAGACAGAGAAAGAGGCACAGAGACAGAGAGAGAGAGGGTTGGATGGCGTAAGATGCTAGAAGACCATGAGATAATTTCTTTTCTTCGTAAAACTTTGAAATATGAAAACAGCATTATATTTTCTGCGCTATGCTTTGAATTCCAAGGCACACCATTTTATATTCCTTTGAAGAAAACTCATATCTACGAAACATTTACTTCAATCAGGTGAGTGTTCCTTTAAAAAAAAACCTAAACTTTAACAACATGAAATATCAACATTAATATCTTTCAACTAGACCCGCGGATGTCGTCAATTTCAATCTAAGAAGATGAATACCTCTTTTCCTGCTACTTTTTTTAATCAAATGAGTTTCAAATATTTACACCTAAAGTTTAGATAATTTAGTCCATTTAAAACAATATTGGATGCTGAGACTATTTAGTAGGCTTCCATTTAATTTTATAAAAAGTAGCCCTAATTCTAGGCTATAAAATCGTAAGATTCTAAGTAATTCCGAACAATATTCGACGTTTTGTTTTCAATGCTATCAACGCTTTGACACCCTTATCTTGGGTCAAGCAATTATTTACACTGGCTGTGAAATGCTTTCAGTATATCTTCGTATGAACCAACTTTTACATTTTTCATTACAACTTCACAGAGGAAAAAAGGTCTTTGGTTTCATTGTACTACGCTTCTGTCCTGAACAAACGAAAAGCTGTAAGTGCAGTGTAAACCCTTATGAGAGATACTGCATTTCGTTTGTCCTCGGCACAGTTACCCAGAGTTGTTGCTGCGCCGAATCGAGACGAAGGAGCAGCACACGTTGCATCACACGTTGTCTTGCCGCTACAGAAAGCGTCGCCGGCAGAACATCTGTAACTGAGTGTGCTCGACGAGAGAGGGTTCATACAAGAGACGTGGCAATTGTTGCTTTCGAAGCAGTACGTACTGCCACATGCAGGGCTAAGCACCTGTAACAATGATATCCAGAGGAAGAATGTACTACAACAGTACTAAAATCACAACACATCTTATTGTTATGTGGAGAAATACGCCCGAGTTTTTTTCTCCATTTGGGAGCTCAGTGAAATATATAGTGTATGGTTATTTTTCTTGTTTGTGTTATTTCGATATTTCATTAATACCATGTTATGCTCATAATATGTCATGTTCATCCTTGTATATATTGGGTCATATTTTAATATCTTGTTGGTGATTTATTGCTTAATATGTTAAGAATGACTGAGTCGGAGCGAATGTTTATTATTATTCCCATGTTTACATTTGTTTATGTAAACTATTGTAAACTACGTAATTAACCATTGTGAATGCGGTTGGATGCCAAAAGCTTTACTTTAATTGATTTTACACTTACATCCAAAACTAGTTTTTCTGCGTTCCTGATTTCAAGTTATGTCAACCACACAACACCAAACAACTTCCTAATTTGAAGAGAAAAGCACACCTCTAACTAAGCTAAAGTGGCTCGATAGAGTAGACGTCTAGACGATTAACTGTGGACTCACTGGGCAGTGTACAGACAGGAAACTTTAAAATCAAGAACATCGCTGTTGAGCGAGGTCAGTACAATGTTGTGGATGGGAAACTATGAAATCAGTTGCTGTCATGTTTCTCTATGTCTCCCTAGGTTGAAGCACGGGAGGCACAGGTTTGGTTTTTTTTCCATTTTGTCTAAAAACTGTCTAAGAGGCAGAGAAAGCTAAAGTGGCAGGGCGAAATAATAATATTATGCTTGGCTTCGGTAATATCTGAACTCTCGACTTATTACCCACCGACTCTTCACTCATACTATTATTCAACGCCGCCACGGCGCTTCTTGCAGCACTGCTAAAAACCTTAAGGCCGCAAACATACTGCGGCCGGTTCGTTTTCAACCCAGCATCAAAACAAATAAAGCAACTGCCTTATATTGGGAAAAACCACCGCCTGATCATAGATGCCAGTATAATAAGACGGTGGTTTTTTCCCCACTGCATCACAGTTGCTCCATTTTCCCCCTATTTTGGGCCGGATACGAAACGGACGCAGTATGTTATCTACCTTCATCATCCGATTCTTATAGTAGCAAATTTAAATTTAATTTAAACTGACATGAACCACCAAACATACTAAAAGCTTGAGAGTTCCGGTGGTTTTCACATGGGCTCTGAGCCAGTACACTCTCCCTTGACGAGGAAACAGCGTCTCCTGAAGCAGATAGATGGCGTCGGTACCAGCGCTAGCTAAGGCGGTGTCTACAGCAGACCACTGCCCGATTAGACTTTGCTCCGGAGCTGCAGAGTAAAGACGCATGATTACAACAGGTTCATAATGTAATGGCTTATTAAGCTTCACAATTAGAAGAAGCGGTTTGTTCAACATCCTTTCTAAGATAAAAAAAAACAACAAAACATCTCGAGCAAAAAAGGCAAAAAAAAACTAATGGACTTAGTCAGTATTACGCCTCTGAATATTCCTAATTAAAAAGGATAACAGTTATGGTTACTAAAAAAATATCTATCGTTCATATCCAAACATTTCAGTCTTAGTTGGGGAATTCGCCTCCTCGGCGCGGACCAATCGCGCACGGCGTGGCTAGTCACTATGCTACGTTACCTAAGTCTACCTTAAACTTTTTAAAAAAATCTGATTTCTTAAAGAAAAACTAAAAGTCTATGGTAATTAGATCTTTTAAGAGAAGAACTTCTTAAAAAGCAAATAACACTTTGAATATGTGAACTTTGGCCGACTTTCTTTTGGGAAAGACAGTAAGATGTGTTTAGTTTCGATGTTAAGACTGTTATTACGGCTACCATGGGTGAGAACAGCATGACCCATAAAGAATACCAAACGTTTGCGGACGTCAAGAATCTAATATTCTACGCTCTACGTTTTGTTCTTGTGCGCCACGTTCCGGGCTTAAACACGTCAAGTATTGTCAACTTTATAGTTGATCTAAATGACTACAAAAAAGGGCAAAGGAATAGATCAAATGCATCACATTTACAAAATCATTTCTATTTAGAACTAACAACGATTAAATTTACCTGCCACGGGTACAGCAGTGACATCAGCAGCGGGTTTTCCCGTGATGCTCACGTCCAGCGTTAGATCAGAGCCTCGCCAAACTGTCACTTCACAATGACCTTCTTCAAAGGTCACCAGCATTGGGTCACACATGACCTCCACTTCAGCTGGTGCTTCAGTCAGTTCAACCCCCACGGTTTTCTACACTCGGATGTATTGAATTAGTGAATACAAAGATTTGTGTGAAGAAGTGGCAGTGCTGGTTATTATTATTATTGTTATCATGATAATTTTTTATCATCATTATTATTATGATTATCAGGATTATCATTATTGCTGTTATTATAGTTATTTTTATCATTATTATTATTATTATTATTATTGTTATTATTATTATTATCATCAATATTATTATTATTGTCCTTATTACTATTACTATTATTATTTTTATCATTATTGTTATTATCATTATTATTACTATTATTGTTTTATTACTATTGTCATTGTGATTATTATTATTTTGATCAATACTATCTCATTTTCTAATTCAAGCCTCTGCTTCATCGTCTTAATGGGGCAAGCAGGGCACCAATAGCGAAGATGAGTTGTGAGATAGAACCCACGTAAAAGAAGTTATCTGCTTTGCGAGTAAACCTTTTTTAAATTCGCTTTTAAATGCATCTGAGGATGTTCAAAATTAAAAGTTAAAAGTTAAAAGTTTTCATTCTAATTCATAAAGATAAATACAAAAAAAAATTTGGTAAGATGTTTAAAGTTCAGTAAGTTTTCTCTCTGACCTTTACCGTTTCACCGTGGCTGAGTTTCTTCGAATCAACCCTTTCACGTTTATTAATGGACTTGCCCGCAAGATTGAAAAGTGATCAAAAACAATTCTTCCGTCATTCTGTATCAACCAATCGGTTAACCGGCCAATAAACCAACCCAGAATCCAACTAGTGTCCAAACAAAGGATAGACAACTCACTTAAACACCAAAACAACGAATTACTGTCAAACTACCAATCAATGAAAATTAACCAACGAAACACCAAATCCATATATTTTTTAATTCACTTTGTTTATGTTTTAAACTAGTGATTAATCGATCACTTTATTGATTTTTCTAAAGCCATGCATGTGGATACGAGTAAAGTAATCTAACTTGCAGCATGTTCGGCGTTGAATTTCGTGGAAATTAGATCTCTTTTTATGGAGAGCAAATAATGAAGCCTTCACCAAAAATGTTTTTGAAAATGTCAAACCTCAAGCAGCATTAAAATAGTTTATAGTAATCATTTAGCCAATAAATAATTCACACTAATATTCATAGGCATTGCTAGGTCGGTAAACTGTATTTATTGGTTTCATTTGAAGCTGTGGCAAAATGGCCGTGACTTTTGTTGTAGATGATGGATGAAGCATTTTCAGCAATGAATACAAACAAAAAAAAAAAACAAAAGAAAAAACAAAAAACAATGATATTGCCAGATCTGAAGATCAGACAGGATTTGAATAATGGATGTTATTTTTAACCTTCAAGTTTGTTTTAAGAACAGATAACATTGCTTTACATAGAAGCTTTGAATGAAAAGAGACTAATGATGTTTTGAATTATTGGTATTTTGTTTTTGATAGTGTCAAATACTGTGTGTGTGTGAGTAAGAGAGAGAGAAAGAGAGAGAGATTGAGAGAAAGAGATTATAGTGTAATTTACTATAATATTCATAATGTTTGAATCTCCCAGCCTGACTAAGGATTGCTTATTTTCAATACATGTTCTAATGTAACCTTTGTATTGACTGA